>SRQH01000809.1:0-10329 GCA_018360345.1 Claviceps sp. LM84 group G4
GGGATGAGTCATGAAGTTCATCACGAGAGCCTAGGTTGTTGTGTGTAATTGATGTATGTATCTGGGCTAGGTAGCACATCACGACATGTTTTATCTCTTTCTTTGTTTACGCCTGTTATTTTACTTCACCTACTACACCCGAAGAAGTCGGTGCCTCTAACACGTCCTTCTAAAAAGGGGTCGTGTAATACTTTGTCTCTTGGTAAAAGAATTGCGTGATGGTCCCGACGAATAGAAGGTATTTCGCGCGCAAACTCACACGCAATTCTAGCCCATCAAAGTACAATACACATATATATCCATAGCATAGCATCGCATCGCATCGAAAGTCGTTTCAACAACTGCAAAAAAGAATTCAAGGCCCAAAGAAATGGTCGGTCGACCGCCTCTGTTTTCCATACATACCTACTTTACCTACGAATGTATTCTCGCCGCATTGAGTCCGCTTATCCATCTACAGCTCTCACACCCACACCCACATGCAACACAACAACGCGTGTTACACGTAACTTACCCGATGTTCCTATACGTACAAGATATTGCAAGCTACACAGACAGGACACATCATAAACTTGTACATAGCTGTCAACGACTACTTCATGGCTGCATCGTTCCCCATCCCTGTGAGACAACTCTGCTCTGCGCTCCCCAGGTATATGTATATGTATATGTATGTATGTACCTTGCCTCCCAGTCCCAGCCAATGTACATAGATAGGTATGTATCGCCGATGCTGCTCAAGCGGCATTTTCAAAGTACTGAGGTATATACATACATAGTACATACACCTCGGGACAAGAACAAGCAGCACCCCCTTCCCCTTTCTTTCCATCACACGAAACACCACCACCGCGCCCCAAGTAGAGCCGCACGTCGTGACACGACAGGAAGTATGTAGGTGGGTATGTTAGGTACCTAGTACACATGGCAGAATGATGAGATGGAATCCTACGCTACATGCTCGCACCACCGCGGCCTTGGCAAAAATACCTTTACCGTAAGCAATTCGCAGCTGCTACTAGCCAAAAAAAAAAAAAAAAAAAAAGAACGCCGTGGCACCACTGAATTACAGTACGGGCCTTGATTAGTAGAGCAATTAGGTAGTAAACGAGCGAAGCCTGGGGCTGGGCCCTGCACCCGAGTTCTTACGTACGTCATTCAGCTTGTACGAGAAATCGATCATGATGAGCATGCCACCAGAGTAAAGCTCAACAAGTACGGAGTATAATACATACATATGTAGCGGGATTGATTGAAAGACACACACCATGTGGGATTGGATATCCTGGCCCCTGGGCGGGCTCAGTGAATGTTCACCAATTCGAGACACGAGACCGACGACCCCCATCCAGAGCGTGATAGGTAGGAAAAAAATAAAAAAAATTGAACAGGTACATATGTATAATGAAAAAAATGGTTGGCTACGACAATCCGTTTCCCTGCGTACGAAATCGGATGGAAGGCAAAGACCCGCCCCGGACCAATCAGTCTTCCAGCTCTACCTCCTATGTGACGACCTCTCTTCCGACTTCCATCCGTTCTTCCATCTTCGTCCTAGCCTTAGATACCCGGATATCGCCCGTCTGCCTGCCTGCCTGCTTTACAACAAAAGAGACTCCTCCCCAATCTTCATTCACAGAACTAATAATGTCCTTGCCTTCAACGTCTAAACCCCGGTCTGAACTTGAATCGATGCGCAAACTCCAGCTGCTCATCTCGCCATTCCACGCCACGTTACGGCCCTAGCCATGGCTAGTTTTGATATATATAATTCCATTTAGTAAACACGCTTAAAGGGAGGCACAGGCTTGCATTCATTCTCATCCAGCGTCGTCGAAATGACACCCCGGTACGACAAGTCGACCTTGCCATGGGGCTGCTTCTGGAAAGACAGCGTGTGCTTCATCCACTGCTTGTCATCTCGCTCGGGGAAATCCTCTCGGGCGTGTGCGCCACGGGATTCCTTTCGGGCGGCGGCTGAGACAGCGGTTTGGGATCTAGAAACGCACGAGAGTCAGCAAGGGTTAGAGGAGGGGTTTTTTTAAAAAAAAAAAAAAGAAAAAAAGGCAAGACAAGAAACATCAAGAGGAGTAGACACAATGGAGGCAAAAACACTGCCGGGTCAGAAGCCGTCTTCTCAAGAAAAGGACTTACGCGCAAGTCAACAAGTTTCGCAGCTCCAGCGTCTCCACGAGATCAGAGTTCCAAATCATGCTTCGGTCCTTGATGCCAATCTCCTTGAACATGGGGTCAATGGCGTTCATCTTGCGCACACCCTCGTCCAAGCTCTCCTGAGTTCGGAAAACGGAGACATCAGTCTGCATAGCCTTCTGCATAGCGAGACGAACCTCAGCAGTGCTCTTGGGGCCATCAGACGTGCGGACCTCGTCCAGGACTTCAATGTGCTCGGCGCCAGCGTCTGCAGGAAGGGGCTTGAGCTTGTCGCCAGGCTTGAAGTTGTCGCGGATGGTGTGTGAGACGGCACGGCCAAACACGACGAGATCGAGCAGGGAGTTGGCTCCCAGGCGGTTGGCTCCGTGGACAGAGACGGAAGCGGCTTCACCGCAGGCGAACAGGCCGGGGACGACCTTGTCGTTGCCCTTGTCGTCGACGGTGAGGACCTCGCCTGTGTATCGGGTAGGGATACCGCCCATGTTGTAGTGGACGGTCGGCAGCACGGGGATGGGCTGCTTGCGGACATCGACGCCGGCAAAGATACCGGCGGTCTCGGAGATGCCGGGGAGTCGTTCAGCCAACACTTCGGCCGGCAAGTGACTGAGCTGGAGGTAGATGTGATCCTTCTCGGGACCAACACCGCGACCCTCACGGATCTCCATGGTCATGGACCGCGAAACGACGTCACGAGAGGCCAGATCCTTAGCAGTGGGGGCATAACGTTCCATGAAACGCTCACCCTCTGAGTTGAGAAGATAACCGCCCTCGCCTCGAGCACCCTCGGTGATCAGGCAGCCGGCGCCATAGATACCCGTAGGATGGAACTGAACAAACTCAAGATCCTGGTTGGGGAGTCCAGCACGCGCCACCATGGCCATGCCGTCACCCGTGCAGGTGTGAGCAGATGTGCAGCTAAAGTAAGCACGGCCGTAGCCGCCAGTAGCCAGGACAGTATTGTTAGCCAGGAAGCGGTGCAGCGTGCCATCTTCCTGGTTGTACGCTAGAACACCGCGGCATTCGCCATCCTGCATAATCAGGTCCAGAGCAAAGTACTCGATGAAGAAGTTGGTGTTGTGGGCGAGGGACTGGCCGTACAGTGTGTGCAGCAGGGCGTGACCGGTTCGATCGGCGGCAGCACAGCATCGGTAGGCCTGGCCACCCTTGCCGAACTCCCGTGACTGTCCTCCGAATGCTCGTTGGTAGCTGTCGAAATGATGAGCGTTTGCTACAAAGAAATCGACGGCATAATCAAGAGAGGCACGGAAAGGGCGCCGAAAACGAATGTCACTCACATTTTACCTTCCTCAGTACGAGAGAAGGGGCAACCGTAGTGTTCCAGCTCGATAATGGAGGCAGGAGCCTCACGCGTCATGTAATGAATCGCATCCTGGTCACCCAACCAGTCTGATCCCTTGACGGTATCGTACATGTGCCATCTCCAGTCGTCCTCGTGCATGTTTCCGAGAGCGGCGTTGATGCCACCTTGAGCGGCGACGGTATGTGATCGTGTGGGGAAAAGCTTGGAGATACAGGCAGTGTTGAAGCCAGCCTCGGCAAGACCAAAGGCAGCACGGAGACCAGCACCACCAGCACCGACGACGAGGGCATCGTACTCGTGATCCTAATTAAATTGAGAGTTAGTATGACATTCCGCAGGCGCTGTGCCAGTGGCTCTTGAAATTCCCTCTCTCCTTGATCCGTTCTCTCTATCTCTCCCGTTCCACTCATCTTCTAATTCAATACGTACAATGACGTTATACTTGGTCGTCAGGTGAGGAGACGCCTCCTTGGCCCTCAAGGGGTTATTTGTGATAATTCGGGCTGGCAGAGCGTATCGTCAGCTCATACTCCTACACTCGACAATCTCGGCGTTCACCGAGGCAGCGCAAACTCACCAACGGGCCGTGTTGTGGAAAAGGTCCTGGCCTGACTTCTAGCCACTCGTGAGAACTGCAACGCAAACATGACGTGTTAGCACATACGACGCCAACTCAGAACAGCCTCCGCGGTCCATGTCGGTGACTTTCCGCAGCAAGCAGAGTAATTCCTTTGTCGATAACAGTCTGCGCAAGTTCATGTGCAGCCGGAAAGCAACTCAGGACGAGACTCTGCGAACCGGGCATTTCGATCAAGTCGGGGATAGGACGGCATCGGCAAGGGATTTCATCAAACATACGGCTGAGCCAGCGGCCATGTTTCTCAAAGCCATAGAAGAAGCCATGGTCATGGAGAATCAAGATCAAGCGAGATGCATGCGCCAGGACAATGGGAGGCGCAATGGCTTTTCGAAAGAATTCTCGAACGGATTGAGGGGAAAGAATGTCGAGATCGAGACCAGGAAGTCAATGAGCAGATGTATGTTTCCTTGCGCCGCGTTGAATTGGAAAGACTGCCGGGACTGGGACGGGATGGCTCGCTTTCCTCGGTCCAGTTGGCCAATCAGCGCGGGTGCATTAGTAGCAATCCATAGCGGCGGTGGAAGTAGCCTAATTACAACGTTCGCCACCACCTGGCACCGACACACCGCGCCGCAGCGGCGTTCTTTGATGAACTGGTACGGAGTATGGATACATATGTAGGTACTCGGAGGCCGTGGGGATTTAAGCTACGGCGTTGCAAAGGCAAAAGATGCGCGACAATGAGAGAGAAGTGATCCGTGCTTGAGGCGCGTGTTCTCCTCTCCCGGCCTTTTCTCTTGCGCGCTCTCTTCTCCGGGCGCCGCCTTGTTGCCGTGACACGGGCACCTGCCACCGAAGGTACGTCACGTGGGTCTGTATGTGCGGATCATGGACGAAGTTCCACCTGCGAAGCTGACTCGGACTGTGAGTTCCTGATAGCGCAAAGCCAGAACAGGCATTGTCTATGAGGACAAGAAACGAGTCTCTCCATTTATGTATGTACCTTTCTGCATGCGATGTGCCATCATTCCCTAAGAGGATGTGGCATTCCATATGTAATCACTGTTTGTGAAGTGCAGTTTTAGTAGACTACGGAGTAGGTACCTAGGTACACTAAAATGCCTTTATCACTACCAGGTAGGTAGGTAGCTATAGCCTATACCCGTACTTCTCCAGCTTCCTTG
The DNA here is from genome assembly GCA_018360345.1 of Claviceps sp. LM84 group G4. Taxonomy (NCBI): domain Eukaryota; kingdom Fungi; phylum Ascomycota; class Sordariomycetes; order Hypocreales; family Clavicipitaceae; genus Claviceps; species Claviceps sp. LM84 group G4. The sequence continues at coordinate 5,258 of SRQH01000809.1, forward strand.
CTACATAGGTAGGTATGCTTCTTCGCTTCTTCGCCTCGTCTATGAATTACCCAAGTCTCTTCCCTCTTATGCTCAGCAAAACAGCACGCCAAAAAAAAAAAAAGCATCCCGCAAGACATTTCTCGTCGAACACAACACAAAAATAGAATAAGTCCCTGTCTCCCATCTCTTCCGCTCCTTCGTTTCCCACTTCACCCCCCTTCACCTCGCCAAGACCTCCCGCAGCATAATCAAGAAATTATCATGCAGCTTATGAACCTCCGAGATAGGCGGCTTAGCTGGCTCCCCAGCCGAGCGACGCAGACGATCCTGTTTCTTAGCTCGTCGCCGTCGCTCCGCCTGTATTGGATCCAGCTCATCGTCCTCCTCGGCCTCATCCTCCGAATTATCATCAATATCATACGCCATTTCCTCAAGATCTTGTCCATTGAGCCCAAAGTCGGACGAATCGAACTGCATGTTGCCAACGGCGCCAATTGAGCCAGGGGCCTGCCCCTCCGCCGCCATCTTCTGCCTCGTCTTGTCGTGGTGCCACTTCTTCCGGGCTTCCTGCCACGCGATGAGGGCGTCAATTTCCCCGATGGCTTTGTTTGGGTCTAGGACCCCGGCGCTGACGCCCCCGGCGAATAGGGCGTTTACGTTGAGGGTGCCGTTTTTGGGACCATGGCGGAGGAATTCCAGGATGCCTTCGATCCAGCCCATGAGTTGGGTGAAGAGACCATTATCGTGTGTGTGAACCTCGTGAACGAACTTGTAGAAATTGTGTTCGTGTCTCTGACATAGGTCTATAAAGGCCTGGACTGTCTGATTAGGATCTGCCGAGGCATCTTGCTCGCGGCACTTCTCGACAACCTGATGAGAAAGGGTTAGTACGCTTGAAGTATTCACTTGTATCTCTCTGTTATGACTGCCTGCTGTCGGCGGAGGGACCTACCTTGATCATATCGTCTACAAATACTGCAAAGTCAGTCACACTACTGTAGACATTAGCAGACTTGTAGACTCTCACGAGAGGCTCGTAGAAGATGGTGAACAAGTCTCGGAAGAGGTTTAGCGTGACAGGCTCTTCTATCAACTGCAGCATCATGACTTTGTCGCGCTGACGCGTGCACAGCTTGAGCAGTTGCTTCAGATATGAGAAGAGCTGCGCTCCTTGCTTCAGCTCCTCATCCACGTTCTCAACTGCGTTGTTAAACGCCGCGTAGGCGTTGAACAGTCGCTGGACCTGATCACCCGTGAGCTCTTTGGGTTCAAGGAGGTCAGATCGCAAGATGGCAACAATGAGATCAATATTCTCTTCCTCGGCTTCGAGCCGAATAGACGCCTTGAGGTCCTCATCAGCGTTCGTGTATAGCTTTAACTTGTCTGTAAAGACGGGATCCGCAATCTTATTAGTCAGAGCATCGATGGATTTTTGAAAGCTCTTGATTCCGTCATTCAGAGTCAGAGAGAATATTCGCTGCATCAGCGATCGAGCACCAAAAGGCTGCGCCAAGAAAACGTCCAGCACGCCTGACATGACTGCTGCTGGGTTGGCAATTCGAATGACATTTTTGAGTACTGTGTATGGGATGAGTGAGTGGATGCGCTTGGCTTGTGCGAAAAGCTCAGGTGAGTTGTCCTCGGCGAGGAAGACGTGGTATATGACTGCCGCAACTTCTATTCGCAGCCACTCTGCAAACTTCTGGTAGCGCAGGCTGAGGTCTTGGATCGTGCTCTTCTCTTTAATTTCCTTGAAGAGCATAGTAAGGCCGTTTCTTTCAACGATATCTCGGCGGAATCTATGAGATAATCAGTATCATGACCAGTCTAGGATATTCAAGGCCGAGGGGAGCATCCTGGGACTACTCCATCATGTTTGATGTGAAGAAGATGGAGCATTCTTCACTCACTGTTCCATGTATTCGTCAAGTTCTGCAGCACGCTTTCTCGCAATTTCATAAAACCTCTTCTGTTCCTCCATGCGCTTCTCATCAACTGCTTTTCGTCTCATGATATCCACGACATCATCGTCTGTGGGAGTAATGGGCTCTCCACTCAAAAATTCCTGCATGGCTGCCGTATTGGCGACCTGGGGATTGTGCAGCAAAGATCGGAGAAAGGAGCGAAGAGAAACTCTTTGGCTCTCTCTCCATAGCACGACGCTCTACAATCCTTGTGTCAGCTTTCTCATACATCTTTTCTGATTGACCAATCCGAAGGACAACATACATCATCACCTGCATTCTTCTTGTCGGCGGACAGGCCGAGGCTAGGCTTGCTGTCGACAGAGACGCGAGGGGTTCTACTGGAATGAATTGACCGAGTTGATCCTGGTCTATTGCCTAAAATACATGTCAGAGAGTTGACTACAAGTTCGAGCGAAGAACGGGGAGATGTACTTGACGCGCTCGGGGACAGCAAAGATGATCTGCCCCCTGATTGCGGCGGCGCACCAGTCCTGCGGGTAGAGACCGACGACATTGAAGACGCATCGGAGTCGTCTGCATTGCTCCAGCCCGTCCATAAAGCTGATGTGGTTGTGCTCGACTTATTCTTCTTGGGCAGCGGAGGTAAAATCCGTCCAGGCAACTCCGTCTTGAGTCTTTTGTGTAGCTTAGCAAAGTCGCCGTACCGCCTTCCGACAAAGTGTTCCAGCCCGCCCTTTTGCTTGATGCGAAGCAGAAATTCGGCGTGCTTGTGCTGTCTGATGTTGCGCTTGACGGAAATTTGGCGGACACCGGCCACATTGACATCCCATCCATTGATGTAGTTGCCCTCAGGAATGGTGTTCATGACGCCAGTATCGATTGCATTACTGTCCACGAATTCAATCTCGGAGAAACGAATGCGCTCCTCGAAGCCCGAGGAAGTGCCAATGCCAGACACCATCATCAGCTCCACCAGCTTCTGTGCCTTGATGGCAAGCTTTCTTCGCTTTGTTTCTTCCAGCCGGTCTTCAGAAGATGAGACGCGTTTTCCAGCAAAGGATTCCAAGAACTGTGCCATGTTCACATGTCAGTATCAAACAAAATTGAAAATTATAAAAATCTTCTGGAACACCGCGAGACGCACAACTTGTAGCTTGTCCTGCCAAAACTCCTTCTCCTTGGCCTTATCCAGAAAAGGAAAGTCCCGGACGTGGTGGACAAAGATGAAGCGAAGTATCGGCAGCTCAGACTCCTGTGGAGATATCTCGCCATGCTCGGATCGGAACGGTGCCCCGAATCGTTGGAGGGCGGTCGGAGAGTTGAGTTCGCTGATTTCCCATTTGACCTGCTTAGAGATCAACTCCCGCTTAAGGTCTGTCTCGGGCTCCTCGTTAGCACGGATGCCCTCCTTCGCTTCTTCTGCTGGCACCAGGGCCACGGATAACACTACGCACAGTGTTCTTGTTTTCCGGTCAGGGCTTGGCCGGGGATGGCAGCCGAGCCAGAGCGGGCGGCGCGAATTGGCAGTTGTTTGCTGGTCTCGGCGGTGGAAGCTGGATCGTCGACTGGCGCTGCTGCTGCTGCTGCTGCTGCTGCTGCTGCTGCGGGAGTTGAGGCAGCACCGGCCTCACTGTCTTGAGCCATGGCGATAGTATCGGAGACGATGCGATATCGGTCGTTTGGGTGCGCGATACAGATGGCGCACAACGCTCGCAAGCGTTCGAGGAAATGTAGTTCGTGACAGTGATATCTATCTATGAACACGAAACCAGCTTTTCGAAGCAGGGAAGGTCGAGAATTGAAACAGGCTGACAGCCTGCTGACGCGCGGACGGGTCTGAGACAAGGATGATAGCGTCACCGGAAAGAGCTGCTCGTTACGTGACGGTACAGAGGAGCGGAGAGCTATAGTCCGCTAATAACCGCTGTTAGTTGTGGGGGAACAGGGCGCTTCCCGTGCCGCCGGCGGACGTGCGTGATCGATTGGTCCAGGTCGCCAGAATTACCAGCGCAGGCCGTTGCATCGGTCATCCAACGGGAAACGGGCATGCAGCAGTTATAGCACTAATAACTTCTTCACTTCTTCTCTGTTTGGTTACTGTGTTCCTCCCTTTATTTGTGTCCTTTGCCTTTCCTTTGCGGACGTCTCGGCTCGCGTACAAAGGTACCTAGGTAGGTAAGTGCCACAGCCTCAGTCAGCCCCCCACTATAGGTATGTATGTACCTAGGTACCTATGTATCACTGGTATTACATCTCGGCGGGTGTGGAACATGTTACATGTTATTACATGGCTGTGCCTGCCCAGTGCCACCTGGGCGCATCGCACAAAGGCTCCAGCTTCAACAAGGCACAGCGGCCTTCTTCTCTCGTGTCGCAGTAGCATGACGCTACAATTACATATAAGGCAAAGCTGGGGCTATGTTGGAGCATTGCCGCAACAAACAGAAAGTATAACAAACGCAGTAGTTCGGGAGATCCGGAGTGACGGCAAAAGGTTTCAAACTGTACATACAACTCACGACTCACGAGTCACAATTTCGGAAGTACCTACTCCGTCACAACTGAACTGAGCTACTTACTCGTTCAGAGTCGCAACCTAAAAAAGGGCTCCCACTAGAGTAGGTATGTAGATGGCATCAATGTGGCTTCGCAGAAAGCAGGACACCTTGACCATGACGACATTTGTCGGCCCTATTGTCCCTCTGCTTCTCTTCATCCCCTCGCATATTCGGCCCGCAATCTCACGAATGTTGGGAGTCCCCACATGAGTACATGAATGAGGCGTCACATCAATCTTGCAGCCGGTGTACGGATAATAATCTCCGTTGTTTGTATTAGATTTAGAGCCCTCCGTACCTACATACGGAATACACATAGAGTCCATGCTTTATGTATACTATAATTTTCTCTTTGGGGTTTGTCCCTTTTTTTTTCTGTTTTCTTTTTCTCTACCTACCCTTAATGCATGTGTAACACGAATAGGTCGAGAACGCGACAAAAGAAAAGGAAACTAAGGTATCGTTGCGAACGCTACAAGATGATGCTCTAAAACTACCTTCGCGTGTGACCCCCCTCCTCTATAAGCTTGTAGAACGCCCGCCTAAGCTTAGCCATGGACGCTGGCTTAGGGACGTGCGCCTAAGCTTAGGGGCAGCTAAAGCT
>SRQH01000081.1:0-62001 GCA_018360345.1 Claviceps sp. LM84 group G4
AGCTCACGAGTACCCATGTGTGTGCATCGCTTATGCCACCGCCCAAGCTTATGGGTCGCCTAGAAGCTTGTAGGCGCACTTGTACACAAGAGGGGTCACGCGCGAAGGTAGGTACCTATGATTCCGTGTCTTTTTTCTTTGAAATCACTGATCCAGTCGGCCACGCCGTGCACGTTTTGTCTCCGAAACAAGTTACAACGCACGGATTGGCTTCTGCAGAGAAGGTGAGATTGGCTGAGTCATGACTCGACTGCGAATCTGATACATACCTAGGTATGTACGGCATACGGAGTACATGTAGATACCTACATACATATGTAGCTTCCGTGAATCCGTAGCCGCGTCCCCAAATAGAAGCAACACGGGATGAAACCGTCAACGAAGAGCGGTAATGTCGGATAGGATCGTATCTATGCACGGATTAGGTAGCCGCTGCTTTGACGCCGTATGTAGTCGGACAGGCTAACATATGTATATGTACACACATATGTATATATATAGGTACCTATGTATGTACAGAGTCCAGAGTATTTTATCCAGGTACATACCTTAACCTACCTAATGGTACTCCGTACTGCTACATGATACATCTGAGCATGGGGCAGCGGAAGCGACCGAAGAGCCGAGAGAAGCTGCATCGTGAGAATGTTAGGTTGTGTATCTACTGTCGAGTGGAAGGGAGGGGAATGCGTGACTGTCACGATTGCTGCTCAAACTTTCATTGAAGGCGTCAGCTTCTCTCTTCGTATTATATACAGACTTTTGGTTTCAAGTTTCGGTTTGGAAACATCATGATGTGCCTACCTAATCTGAAGGTTGGGGGCAATTTATCCGTAAATTCGTGAGCTGACTGTTTTGCATCCTGGGGTTCCCGTTCACACTTTTAACTCATGGCTATATAACCTGCGATAGTTGCGCAGAGCCGCATCATCACGGACATGCGCGGCGGTCGCATTCCTGTCTCCTTCGTCAGCGCTAAGTACCCTGCCCTATCATCTATGATGAAGTCGTGTGTTCATTCAGAGGCTGGCACTCGTTAGATACTACAGAGTACTCGCTTTTGGGTCTGGACAACGTCAAGACTGGGCTCGCGATGTGCGGGACGACGGGTCTCTGCCTCGATCATGAGCTGTGACCTATTAAAAAGCCACATCAAACATATCGTTGCAGCGTTGACGCAAGATGCACTGGAGTGATAGTCCAACAGAAGTATCTGTGCGAACAAAATTGTACGGCGGGAAACTTTACGTATCCAGGCGACGGGTACAAAACTTGGACAATGGGTGGCAAGTTGCAACGGACTTCCATGTACATTGTGCCTGCAGAATCAGCTTTTTGTATCATCGAGAGGCATGTGTCGATGGCGTAGAAGTTGAAGTCCTTCGATTGAAAGCTGGCCCTGTGATATTCCATCAACTAAGAGGCTCCAACAGATATGTGCGTCGGTTTCACCAACCAGGACATGTTGGCTGACGTTCATTGCAATGTATGTTGGTATGTACATTGTGGCTTCAAAGCCCGTTGCGCGTTTGCTTGAGTCGACGCAGTAAACCAGACCGCGCGCTGATAAAACACCACACGCGCCTCGAGTTACGCATCGACGCGCCGGGTTCTGACTTTCGGCCTACGCATAATCAGTTAATTGCAATATTGCAAGTTGCGACTCCTGGAAAGCAAGGCTTTGGCGCGACGTCGCGAAAGGCGGGCCGGCTGGTGCGATCAAGTTGGGCAGGTAGCATAGAAGATGACCGGATCCCAGGATCTCATGATGACTCTGCGGATGTCATGTCCAAGCAAGCTCAGCAAACTTTTTCCTACGTCAAAGCCCGACTCAAAGATGTGATATGCGCTTATCAAAAACTGTGAGACCAGAAGTTAGTGACAGATATAACACAGATTGATCCAGATGCGTATCCCACAATTCGGATGGTATCGCGACGCACAGGCAGCTTACTTCCGATTGGCCGCGGATGACGGAATGCCCTTCCCCAATTCGCGACCCCATGGTATGTACATACCTATGTACCCAGGTACATACCTATGTCGTGCCAATGGCGCAATTCACCCAGCGCAAGGAGTCACTTCGCACGTCATTCGTCGGCCCTCTGGCGACGTCTCGGCCGGACGCCAGCAGCAGTCCGAAGTCGGCGACTCGGCAGTGCGCAATCTCACGCGGCAATACCTGTGCATACTTCTGCATGTGCTTAATAAATCATCATGCCAGATTGACAGACGACTTCGGGCTACATAACTACCAATGTAAGGTATGTGTACATATATGTACAATCGGGTTGCCAGTGGAGCAGGGAGCCGACAGCCGTGCCTCATTGCATCAGCCTTTCTTTCTGACATTTTCTCTTCCTTGATTTGCTGTTGAGGCCCCACCCAACAGCGCCGCCACCCGGCCTCAAAGTCCCCTCCCCTCTCGTGGCTCGCTCTACTCCTGACTAGCCATTTTGGCCGTCAGTTTGATTTCGTCACATCCTATCCAGCCTTCGCCTTCATCCAGATGCTCACTCGACCGGCACCGAACGTTACAGTCTAATAAAGAAACAGCACGCCATCGCTTAATCAGACCGCGTCGATAGGTACAAGACCTGAAACCAGAAAGACCCACGCCTTCGCTTGCTCGACCTACCTTATATTTGTGCTGTGTGCGATTCGCCCCGCGCCGTTTGTCTCTGCCGCTATGAAGCAAGCATCCGCGAATCTTCAGCATGAGTCTACTGTGGTGACATCGAGCCATGACCAAGACTTTTCTTCCTCGTCGCTTGTGCAGGACCATAGTCCATCAAGATCTCCTATTTGCCAACCGAGCCTACCATTATCGGCCGAACGAGCAGGCGCCCAGCAACATCTATCTCGCGATAACTGCGATCGAACGCGACCGCTAGAAGAAGACAACACGCGACTCAAGAAGAAAATGGCATCAGATCTCATGGCGAAGACCGTGGGTCCCTTTTTAAAGGAGCATATTCCAGGGCTCTACGCTCCGATCGGTAAAGGCAACAATATCGAAGCCGACTCAACGAGCCTGTCGATTTCGGCACGCATCAAGGATCCCAACACCAAGTTTTGCTATCGCCACAGTCCAGACTCCAAGTGTAGACGGGCAGCCGATGAATCTAAGATGGGCTTCATTCAAAGCGTAAGTAAAGAGAGAGAGAGAGAGAGAGAGAGAGTGTGTGTGTGTGTGTGTGTGGGAGACGAGTTCTTAGTCCTCGCTCAGCATTTGGCGTCTTCTTCGCCCAGGTTGTTCTGCTACTAACACTTCGCCTCAGGAACTAAATAGCTTGCCTACCGCTGACCAGGAGGCCATTACCCATGTCTGGTCGTTATTCTCCGCAGCGCCGTCCAAGCAGCGAGAGCTCATGTTGCAGGGCATCATCACACAATGTTGCTTTCCCCAACTGTCGACGGTGTCGCGTGAAGTCCAGGAACAACTCAAGATCGATTTTCTCGCCGCATTGCCCACCGAATTATCCTACAAGATCCTATCCTATCTCGACACCGTTTCACTTTGCAAGGCTGCGCAAGTCAGCCGGCGATGGAGCAGCTTAGCCGACGACGACGTTGTCTGGCATCGGATGTGCGAGCAGCACATTGATAGAAAGTGTACGAAATGCGGGTGGGGCTTACCACTACTCGAGAAGAAAAAGCTCATGGCATGGAACCGGCATCAGTCGGCTCACCGCCGCCAGGACCAAGAGCACAATACCAACGCGGAGCCGTCAGTCGAGACACAGAGTACAGCCGCTCTCACAACTAGCTCCGGATCTTCTGACGGCTGCGTTAAGCGGCCCAGTTCCAGTGCCGGAGAGAGTTCCGCTAAGCGACCACGACTCGACGCAGCCAGCCATTCTCGATCACACCTGGATACGGAGCGCAAGTTTCGTCCCTGGAAGGACGTCTATCGAGATCGCTACAAGGTGGGCTTCAATTGGAAGACAGGGCGATGCACCATCAAAACCTTCAAAGGCCATGAGAATGGCGTCACTTGCCTTCAGTTCGACCACAACATCCTTGCAACGGGATCTTATGACACAACCATCAAGATCTGGGACATTGAAACAGGCGAGGTCATTCGGACTCTCCGTGGCCACACGTCGACGGTCCGAACTCTTCAATTCGACGACTCCAAGCTGATCAGCGGGAGCTTCGACAAGACGATCAAGATATGGAATTGGCAGACGGGTGAATGCCTCAGCACCTTACAATGCCACACTGATGGCGTTTTGTCGGTCCATTTCGACGGCTGCACTCTGGCTTCGGGCTCCATCGACAGGACGGTTAAGATATTTAGCTTCAAAAACAAACAAACATTTTCTCTCCGCGGACACACCGACTGGGTGAACCACGTTCGCATAGATTCTTCATCGCGAACAGTTTTTTCCGCGTCTGACGACATGACGGTGAAGCTTTGGGACCTTGACTCGAAGCAATGCATCAGGACATTCCGAGGACACGTCGGACAGGTGCAACAGGTACTCCTCATGCCGCCCGACTTTGAGCCCGATGAGCTACCCAGCGAAGACAAGACCGACGCAGTCTCGGTACACAGCGACAGAAGCACAACGCCGACACTCACAGCGGCAGGAGCGCTTGTATCGACACCCGAGCAGCCTCCAGACGAACGCGCTTCATTTGGCTATGGCTTCACGCACAACACGGACCGACCACTACCTCCTCGCTACATGCTGACCGGCGGGCTCGACAATACCGTTCGCCTATGGGAAGTCAACACGGGAAAATGCATCAAGAGTATGTTTGGTCACGTAGAAGGCATCTGGGGCCTCGCTGGCGACACCCTTCGTGTCGTCACCGGCGCCAACGACTCCATGACAAAGATCTGGGAACCTCGATCAGGCAAGTGTGAGCGGAGCTTCACGGGCCACACCGGGCCAGTCACATGCGTGGGACTCAGCGACAGTAGAATGGCAAGTGGAAGCGAGGATGGCGAAGTGCGTCTCTACAGCTTCGAAGGCGAGACATTAGAAGAGCGAGGGACGCCTTCGTAGTGTTCTATGTTGTATACCCTTTTTGACTTTTCTGGCGTTGTCTTGCGTTGACCTTCTCTTCTTTTACCAGATTGCATGCAGAGCAAATGAAGTATCTTTTGTTTGGTAATTCTGTGTCTTATCCGGACGCAGAATCAGCAGGATAGGCATTGGGCATTTTTTTGCATTTATGGCGTTGAGGGTGGAATTCTCAAGAAGAATGGCGGTCGCAACGTTTTCTTTGAGTTTTAGAGGCAGACAGCGCTTGGCGTTCGGTGGATCATTGGCTGGCGGAGACCGCCTGGGCGTGATTTTCGATGAGCAGATATCGGTGTGTAGTTTCTGGAAAATATACTTACAATCTTCGTTGATAATGTATTGCCGTTCCGGCGATCACGTTGTGTGCGCATCTTTTCGCTGCGCTCTAATTAGTCGTTTCCTTTTTGACGAGAGAAAATTCGCGGGCCTTGCATTTGACACAATGGCATCGGGTCCCTGCCAACCAGTGCCAACTTCCAAGTCCCAACTGGCGCACAAGCACGGACGTCGGAAACTTCATAGCCCCGGCCCCCGAGGCTCCGACTGATAAGAAGCACCTAATAATAGGGGACCGGTAGGGTATGTATGGCTTCACGGACCACGTGAGCCTTCTTGGTGTTCACGAGTCGTGTACAGACTCCAGAGTCTGGACTCCATTATCCATGCCTACTCGATGAAACTACCTATGCGCGTTTGAAACGTCTTCTCTGAGCTCTCCGTTTGAGAGTTGGGATTGATGATTAATAATATGTACGTCCGAGGCTCCGAGCACGCCGAACCGAAAATTATTTACGTGAGTGCGACTACCGATGTACCTGGCAAGTTGGCTGGGGACTTCCTACTTTTCTTCAGGGAGTTCTTAGATATATCGGACCTCTCTCTGGTGTCGCTTCTCTTCTTACTACTCTGTACTCTGTATGTAGAAGTAATGCGCTAAAAGTACTTGCAAACTTTGCTTCATGTACCTATGGTGTGTGCTTGAACGTTCATGTACCTGTTTCTTTTCTTTCAGTGGTCCGGTGATTTTCAAAGGTGACCTGTAGGCTGTTGAGCCGCACATACAGTAGAGAGTATGTACTCCGTACTCCGTACATTAGGTACCTACGGAGTACTCCGTAGATACGTACATACATAGGTACCGCGCTTGCGGCTAAAGTTGCTCCACGCGCCTCGTTTGAACTTCTGGGGTTGCCGACCGGTAACTGTTCCTCACATTTTTTAGATCCGCTTCGTCAAAGCCGCCAGTGCCGGCGGGGAGCCCGGAGAGGGTGCGCGCATTCAGGCGGGATGCAATGATGAGACCGCCAAAGGCACATCTCCGTACGGAGTACATATATACTACATACTAGTATCTAGATACTCTACTCCGTACTCCTTAGATGTACCGAGATCGCTGACCTACAGGCACCTTCAGCGCATCATCGGCGTCGGCTCACGATTCATCATGTATTCAGGTTATCAGCTCACGATTCATCACGTCAGTTCATGATTCATCATTGATTCATCATGAGTCGGGATATACGAGCATTGAGAGGACATTGAGAGGACAGACAGGAGGACAGAAGGACAGGAGGACAGAAGGACAGACAGGAGGACAGAAGGACAGACATGAAGACATTGTATATATATCGCTGGCTCTTCCCTCGTTCTCAGAGGATTATCACACACCTCTAGAGTTCATTATAGAGCCATAGTCGATTTTTGTGTTGCAGACATACAAATCCAAGCCCCTTATCAGGCCCTTGTTCTATCAATGTATCTACGGAGTAGATGTCCCGAATTCCGGAAAATGAGTCTTCATGACGACGTCTGTGGACACTGGAAAGTCAACGCGCTGCTTCGTGAACAAAACGTGCGCAACGTCAACATGTGTCATGAATAGCCTGATATCCAGGATGTAGACGCTAAAAGATCAGGCATTCTGCATAATCGACAAGGGAATACCATACAACTCCGTACATGCCCTAAAACCCTTCCCCGACGTTTCGAGCCGTACCGGTTTCCCCCAAGGTAGTATATATAATAAAGGGAAGCTGGCGCTCTTAACCATATACATATGCCCACCAGTCCAACCACCGCAACCCTTTCCCCTAACCATCCAATATCACATCAAACATCCAACATGAAAGTCATTTCTGCCCTTTTGATGGTCGTTGTCGCCTCGGTGGCTTCCGCTTACGACGACGACGGCGACAACTGGGTGCCTCCACCAGGTTACAAGGCCTACCCTGAAGGCCGCTGGTGCAACCACGGAACCGCCGGTAACAACGGATGCGAGGAACAAAAAGAACACTCATACTGCGTAAGACATTATAAACATTGAACATATACACGAAATACGAGCATATTGATACGTGCGAAGAAAGAGTGCTGACATCCCTGGGTTGTATAGTGCGTTGACGCTAGAACCGAATATTTTGATACCTGGCGAGCAGTTACTGTTACTTCGAAGAACGACAAACAACTCACATCCTGTGAGAACGGCGGCACTGTCTGGTGCGCCCCTTAAGCGAATCTTTGGGCCGCAGGAAATTGTTTTGTCTCCATTCGTGATTACGAGATCTTCGCCACTCTTGACAGCCCTCTGGCGCCATTTGGGGCAAGGATCTGGTCGCTTTTGCTCGACTCGTCACAAGGGTTTGCAGAGTATGTATACAAGACAAGGATGGTCTGGAAGCAGTACCTGTTATACCTCGAGAATATATTCCAACGTTTGGGTTTCTGTTTCAACCTTAGATATTCAGTGTCAGTCCGTCTTTGTTGTGCATATATAGAAATAAGGTGTGCAAGGAATCCTGTTTAAGTCTATGAAGGCAATTCATAGTCAGCGAAAGGGAAACGTGCTTGATACCTGGTAGCCGCCATACTGGTTGCCAATAGCTTGAACGTCGCCGACGGGACCATGCCAACCTGTGGCGGTGACACCCAAGATTTGCGTTGGCTTGAACTCCCATTGGAGTCAACTGGTACGACTCCATGATGGGCATTGAAGCTAGCCGTAACCGTCACGACTCATCCTAAGCTGCAACAGCAACATCGCCCATCAGGCATGAACATGACTTGCCGTTGAAGAATAGCTCCCGGAGCTGAAATTCAGTGAGAACTTCGGCACGCCGCAGGTGTTGTTATGGACTAGGTAAGATGCGTGATGGCCTCATTGGAACTAAGTTGTACTTCGCAAGTTCAAAGTTGTAACCTGTCGGCGAAACACACGTTACGGAGTACAGGTAGATATGTACATAGGTACATCAGGTACCTAGACACCTTGTATCTAACTAGGTACCTACCTACCTAGGTACCTACCTACCAGGTACCTAGTAACAGGTATCTTATCAGTGCCCCACTCGGAAAGTCGAGATTTCCGCAGCTCTACAGAGCACGTTCAGCGCAACTTCACGGAACACACGTTAAAGTTGCCAAACTCAATGCAATCATGGCACCCGGCGATGCGACTTCCGCTGAGACCAGTGTACCTGCTGCAGAAGTTGCTCCTGCTTCAAGCGAAAGCAAGATCGATTCTGCCACCTCGTGCGCTACTCCCACTGACAATCAGAAGTCTAATGACCGGAACGGATACAGAAATGGAAATGGAAAGCGAAATAAAGAAAAAGGACGGGCAGAATGGAGGTAAGCTAGCTTTTCCACACTCTAATCAGCTCATTTGTTCCCAGCAGTGACCCTGACACTGACCAGACTGTAGCCGGCAGCAAAGGGACGACAAAAAGCGCCAAAAGAATGATGATTGGCGCGAGTTCAAGCGCCGCAAGATCAACGACAAGACCGGCGAAGCTATAGAATCCGACAAGAAAAATCCATTCTCCAAAGAAGAAATTGCCTCAGAAGAGCGACGACCCAAGCGCAAGGTCGCTGTCATGATTGGATATTCTGGGACTGGCTACAAAGGGATGCAGGTGAATGGCGACGAACCTACGATCGAGAGAGACCTCTTCAGGGCATTCATCGACGCCAAGGCAATCTCAAAGGCCAATGCTGATGACCCTCGCAAGTCGAGTCTTGCCCGTTGCGCCCGTACAGACAAAGGTGTACATGCCGCTGGCAACGTGATTAGCTTGAAGCTTATCATCGAGGACGAGAATATTGTGGACAGAATCAATGCGCATCTGCCGGAGCAGATTCGAGTATGGGGCATTCAAAGGACCAACAACAGTTTCAACTGCTACCAATACTGCGACTCGCGCTGGTACGAGTACCTCTTGCCGAGTTATTGCCTTTTGCCACCCCATCCCCAGACCTATCTGGGCAAAAAGGTCGAGGAGCTGACTAAAGAATACGGCGCTGAGGAAGAAGTTGGCTCCAGAATGGCTGACGTCAAGGATTTCTGGGCCGAAGTCGAAGAGAAAGAGATTAAGCCTATCCTCGCTAGCCTGGATCCTGAGCTCAGAGCCGTTGTGATGGAGAGAGTTCATGCTCAGGAAGCGGAGGAATTTGAGACGAAGAGAGCTGAAGCTGAAGCCGAGAAGAAGGAGGCAGAAGCAAAGCTAAAAGGGGACACAGATGCAGGCGCAGACTCGACACCAGCACCGGCTTCGTCAAGGCCAATGGCGGAGCCCAACGTCGCCGACGACAGCAATGCTGCGGAGCAACCGAACAAAGTCCATCTGGAATCTCACAAACCCAAACATCGCGAGCTCGGACCCGTAGACTTTGCTCTACGCGATATTAAAGCTGCTTACATTGCCGCCAAGCGCCGGTATCGTGTTTCTGAAGAACGTCGTCAGCGCCTCCAGGATGTCCTGGATAGGTACGTTGGCACCAACAACTTTCACAACTACACCGTCCAAAAGACATTCTCCGACCCGTCGTCCCGCCGACAAATCAAGTCCTTCGTGGTGAACCCGCAGCCCGTCATCATTGGCAACATAGAGTGGCTGTCTTTGAAGGTCCACGGACAGTCTTTCATGATGCACCAGATCCGAAAAATGGTCGGACTAGCATCTCTTATGGTCCGCTGCGGCACTACCCTCGACCGCATCGGCGAAAGCTACCAAGCGCAGAAAATGGCGATTCCAAAAGCCCCCGGATTGGGACTCCTTCTGGAACGGCCCGTGTTTGAGACCTACAATCGCCGGGCAAAGGATACTTTAGGCAAGGCGCTGATTGATTTTGGCAACTACGAGGAGAAGCTTCTGGCGTTCAAGGAAAAGCACATATACAGCAGGATCTTTGACGTTGAGGAGAAGGAAAACACGTGAGTCATTTCTTGCTTTACCGGCTTTCGCATGGCCATCTTCTAATCTATGCGTTGGATCGTACTAATGTCTCGTTGATGTCACTGTAGGTTCCACGGCTTTTTCAACCAGATTGACCAATTCAAATCCAATCACTTTTTGTGGCTGACAGCGGGGGGATTGAAGGTCGCTGAACTGAACAAGGAGACGGAGTCCGGGAAGCCGCAGCAAGATCAGGATGTGGACAAAGCTCTCGGAGATGAGGACGAAGAGGACCCTGAGGGTGGTGAAGGCTGATTTATGCGTCATTTATTCCTTTGTTGTCATGTACCCCAAACGTTGCTTGAAACATACGACGTCGTTTATTAATGGACGTATACGTAAATGAAATAAGTGTGAACATAGGCATACTTTAAGTTTCTGACTTAGGTATCACCCCTCAAGAGAGCCCATCTCATACCCATCACGATCCCGTGTGAGCCGTGACCGCGTCCCGTAGCCCCCTATGCATATAAGCAAGATTCCGTAAACGGCGTTCATTCTTTTTCTAAACATCTGTTGTTCCCTCTGGCTAAGAAAAAGGAAGAAAAACGATATCATCTTCCCCAAAAAGTAGAGCGGCTCTTCTCCAGCTCAAACAAGAGCCTGCCACGTCCCACCACATCGTTCCGCTAGGCCCTGCATCCTCTTCCCCTCCAAGCCATTCATCAACTCAGCAACCTCGGCGACATCAGCATCAATCCGCGCCTCCATGGCCTTTTTCTCCGGAGTACCCTGTCCCAGGGGTCCAAATATCCAGAGTTCCTTGATCTTGCGTGACAGAGTGAGCAGCTCTTTGATGGATGAACTCTGATGAGAGATAGTGTGAGTGTAAGTTGTGAGGATACACATGTATGACCAACCACTCACTGCCTTTGACACAGATGTGATGATTGGAGAGGGGGAGCACAAGTCCGAGGACCAAAAAAAGAAGAACAACAAGAAAAAAACAAGAAGAAGAAGAAGAAGAAGGAAGAGTATTGGAAGAAGAGCATACCAGACCCTCAAACTCCAGCTTCATGGATATTCTTGTCACGGCCATGGCTTCTGGCGTGGCATTATGCTGCTCCCCTTCTGCCTGCACCGTGGCGAGCATCATCAGGGTGCGGTAGCGGGTGAGGATATCGGCCACCAGACGGTTGTGGATGTCTGGAATATTCACTTGTAAGCAACGCTTTTCTTGCCTTCGTTTTTCAAATTTTTTTTAATTACGAGATTACGTGGTTCCTCCTGCAGGGGCTAGTAGTGATGCATGCAGGGGGGGTTGGAGCAGGTTGCAAGAGCATTTGCAGCGATCGCATTAGCACGTACCCCATATGTTATATGCTGCTGGTAGTGACCTCTCCATGGTGAAAGCGATGGTGTCGAGAGCAGAGCATCCCGCGAGGGTGCGGGTTCTACGAGGTCTCAGGTATCTGGATGCTTGAAGTTGGGCGTTGTTCAAGACTCAAGGGCCAAGGCTATCAGCTGGGTTGGGAATGTTTTGCTCCAGCTGATAAGGTCCGAGTGGAAATGGAAATGTGGCTGGTGCGTTGTGACTCGAGAGTCGTCGAGGCTGAGGTGGCTAGTGGGGCAATCGGAGCTCTCCACTTGGACGCTGGGAGCCGCCTGGGATGCGGAAATGGCCAACTTCTTGAATTTATTAGGCACGACGCCGCACAAGACAAAGACATTCCCGTGGCCAGAATACCTGCATCATGCATGCACCTATGTACCTACCTATGTACATATGTACCTAGCAACGGGTGAGACGTGAAAACGAGACGGCACACGAAACCATTGGTTCTAATCTACGGAGTATCTATGCAAACATTGCATTTCTCGAGCCTCTTTTTCTACTCCGTATGATTTGGTCAGTGGAAAAAAGAATCGAGTCGAGAGCAAACTGTCTAGGTATGTACAGGCTCGCCGCTCTACATACCTATGTAGCCTGTCAAACGGTAAACGGGACCAGCCGACTGGATTTACTTACAAGGTATGTACCTAGGTCCTACATACATGTAACATACATATCATTTGGCACCTTGTTCTTCTCAGGGGCAACAATGTGTGTGTCAGTGGTCACTAACTCACTATGCTCCCCTCTGCGGCCTGCCGCACCAACTCGCTGAGCCAAAAGTTCGTACAGACGGTGCAGACCATGTGTCGTACATACTAGCTAGGTAGGTACCTACCGTATATAATGTAGACTTCGTCTCGCAAAGTCACAGCCACGAGCCAATGTTGCCCCTGCATGGGGGCTTGTTTCAGCACCCCTGTATCAGAAGCTGCAAGTTAACAGTTGGCAATGAACGGTCATTTTTCATACGGAGTTCCGAGTCTATGTCCGTGTTCGAAGCTGGGATTCACAATTGGACGGTCTGGCAGCCAGCCAGCCACAGCGGCATTACAATTTACATACAACTTGTTTGAGCCTTGCAAGTTGCAAGGAATGGGCAAGGGGTGGCCATCCTACCTGCCCGAACACACACACTTGGTCCGACTTCAACAAAGCTGTGGAAAAAAGAGACCCTGGCGAGTCGCGACGTTTCCTTTCAAATGTTCTTTCTTCTCCTGGGCCTCGCCAAGTCCTCTCTCACGCTCGTTATGGCCCGCGCCTAGATCCTTAAAATTATTTCCTCAACGCTCCTTAACGTCCTCTGCACTGTATCATACACCAAATTGCAGATCTGACGGCGACTTATATCTTTTCGCGCCTTCCTCATCATCTCCCGGCCTCGGCAAACATACATCATGCTCGACGGCGAAGCAGAAAATTCGCCCTTTGATACGCCCAAGCGCGAATCTCGCACAATTGCGCATCATGGCGAGAATCAGTATCAAGCATCGGCCGCAGAGCCCGACGATCTGCAATCCCCCACCTCCCCGAGTATACCACGAGTAGGCTTCCCGCGTCAACGTCGTGTCTCGCTGCTCGAAATCAACGACTACTTCACCGGACCACGAGATACTGCTAAGCACTCGAAGTGGCCGCTGTTCCTCCAGATGCACGGCAGCATCTTGCCCAAGATGATTTTGCCTCTGATATTCATTGGCCTGTGGTCGACCGCGATCACGACTATCCATAACGTCGTCGAGTCAAAACCGTTGGCCGTCGACTCGGTGCTTCTAACCGTCCTTGGTTTCGTGGTCGGTCTGGGTCTCTCTTTCAGAAACTCAACGGCGTATGAACGGTATGCTGAAGGCCGAAAATACTGGGCTACGCTTGTGCTTGCGTCGCAGGTTCTCGGCCGCGTCTTCTGGATCCATGGACTCGATCGCCGCGATGTGGACCCTAGGGACTCCGTCTTGAAGAAGCTGAGCTCTATGAACTTGCTTGTTGCTTTTGCTGTGTCGCTCAAACACTCTCTTCGGTTCGAACCTTACACAGCTTATCCGGATTTGCAGAACCTGGTCGGCCATCTGGATACGTTTGCCAAGGAGGCTACTCGAACGGATGCATCCTCTATCAAAGCCCCGAGGAAAAACTTCTTCAAAGGGGTCGGAGAATACCTCGGCGTTTCCTTCGCTGCGAGTAATCCTCGCAAGACGCTCAAGAAGGCATCCCGACCCCTCGGCAACCTGCCGTTGGAGATTTTAAACCACATCGCCGTCACTATTGACTACATGGTGGCGCATGACCAGCTCAAGGTGTCTATGCAGCAGACTTTGGCCTACAACAACCTGAATCTTTTGAATGATGTCATGACAGGCTGCGAGCGAGTGCTGAACACGCCGCTGCCCATCGCATACACAATCTCTATCAGCCAAATCACCTGGGTATATGTTGTACTGCTGCCCTTCCAACTGGTCGGCAAATTGGGGTGGATCTCGATCCCAGCCTCTATTGCGGCAGCCTACATAATTCTGGGCTTGCTGCTCATTGGCCGAGAGATTGAGAATCCCTTTGGACAAGATGTCAATGATTTGCCTTTGGACGGCTACTGCGAGCAGATTGCTGCCGAATTGGATATCATTGCCTCGTACGACATGCAGAATCCATATGGATTCTTTACCAACAGCAACAACATGCCTCTCTTCCCCGTCAGCACGGCTTCTGCAGGTGCCTGGATGCAGAGAAGTGAGGCGAGGCTCCGAGACACTATTCGCAACAAGCCTAACACGACTTTTGAATGGAAGATGAGTCGTCGGGAGCAAATCAAGAACCAGAAGCTGGATTCGGGTGACCAAAACGTATGAATCTGAGTCACGAGCTCCCCCAGAGGAGCCGGGCAATTGGAGAGATGATGTTCATCGTTGAACTTCTCTTTTTTTTGGGGAGGGGGGCTCTGCGCAGTTCTCCATCTCTTTTCTCCTATTTCTAAACATGTTTTTCGTCCTTTTCATACTCGTTTGGCATGCGAAGTCGAAAGAGCATTGCACAAAGCAGAGGACAGCATCTGATCCACATGAAGGAGCGTAACAGTGAAATAGGAGCATGATACATACTTAGTTTGGAAAAGACTTGAATACACAGAGTGAGAATAATGGAACTGCCGTTATGCAGCTGCTATGGTCCTCTCGTCACACATTTTGAACATCACTTTACGCAGACAATGGAGTTGTGTTACTACTCCCCGCAGTAGAAGCCATTGGAAGCCGCAGCGTGACTGGTTGACAACACTATTGGCGTTGCATCCGTCCAATGAAGATGCTATTCGCGGCCTCGCGTGGTAGGAGAAAAGCTAGCTTCGATGTTTTTTTTTTTCCTGGCATTTACAGGAGGTACATGTCGAAGCTCTCATGTCACATGTGCAGCGTGTACAATACATGCCGAAATTTGCAAGTCAAAGTGATAGAACCCAAAAGTGCCTTGTGTAAATGAAGAACATGCACAGGAAGTTCAACGACTCGATTTGATCCTGCGTAACGCGCTCTAGGTCTAGGTGAACAAACAAAACCAGATCGGCACCAATGTACATTTAAAAAAAAAAAAAACCCCCCAATTGCCGATTGAAACCCCCAAAAAACCAAAAAAAAAAAAAAAAAAATCCCAAAAACCGCAAACGTCGTTGGTGATATATATGTGATTTGGTCGCATCTATGTTTTCACAAAAAGGGCCAAGTCGATGCCTCGAAATGGCGCCAGAGAGCCAAAGTAGTAGGCGAAAAGCAAAGAGACAGAAAGTCATCTATGACCATTTCCTTTCCTTTCGCTTAAGCGCAGTAGATCATACCGAGTTGGCCGTTGCCGGACACGCAGTTGCTATCACCATCGGGGGTGGCCGACACAGCGGTAGTCTGTCTCATGATGGAGAAGGCTGGCAACTCTTGTTGGTATTGGCACTATTGTGACACAGGGGGGTCAGCAAATCATTCCTTCATTCATGCAAGCTTGACTAGGTATACAACACATGGCCAGTGTATGTTTGTCAAATTTTGTGTGTGGGTATGGGTTCAGGGCATGTCCTGTCTTACACAGTAGGTGTGTTTGCCGTTTGCCTCACATCCCTTGTTGCCGTGTGTTCCGTGGTCACAGAAGCGTTCGTGACCAGTGTATTCCTGCCACCCGTAAGGCGCCGGCATGGCGGCGGCGGAAGCAACCGAGGCGGACACGGCCATCAAAAGAACGGAAATGAGCTGCATGTTGGGTATTTGGGTTGGGTCGAAGATAGAGAAGCAAGAAGAGCTTTGTGGTCCAATCAAAGGAGTGACGGTGTTGTTTGGTGCGCTGGACAAGAGGCAAAGGAATGTGAGGTTCGAATGAACGGATGGTTGTAGAGAATGAATGGGCTGTGTATAATCGATGGCCACCCTTCTCTTTTAATAAGTCCACGTTCCTGGCAAAGTGTGTATGTACATACCTAGGTACCTAGGTATGTACATACAGATGGGGGATGGTACGTTCCTGTCCATGTGGCGGCCCCAGAGGTTCGTGGGTTGTGTCGGGAAGCACCCCCTGTCCGTGCATGAAGGTCGCCATCGGCAAGGCCCCGACACGCTGAGACTCTGAGAGTGAGTCTGAGACAAAACGGCCGAGCAAAGTGTGGATCTTTTGATTGTACATACGGAGTACATGGAGTTTATTTAGGTAGGTATGCACCTACCTAATGACTTTTAATCTGTTGTCTGTGCCATTCCTCATTCCCATCTTTTGTCATTTCTAGTTGTAGGTATTCCAAAGCCGAAAGCGAGTTATGTATATCCAACGAGCTCAGCCTCTACATGTAGGTACATATGTACAAACACGGCTTCATCGGGCAGGATGCTAAGCGCTGATACTTACCTAGAGGTACCTAGTCTCGACTCTCGAGGGTCAAAGCGGATCCCCGACCCTTGTTTACAAGTTAGGCTTTGCAAGAATAGAAAAGTACATTTACGCATAAATTTGCTCGTGAGAAACTCCGTACATATGTACAACTTCTAACGTCCAGATTGCTGAGGCGTTGCCGCGTACCACTACCAACCTACTCCGTACTTGATATGTACTCCGTGGGAATGGCTCCGCGACTCGCGAGATCAGACCAATACTCGACAAGTTCAATCCTACAGCGCAGCTTGCAGGCACGATAATCAGGATTCAGCACTCATCTACGGAGTATTATTAGCCGGCCGTCCCAGTAGGTATGTACCTACCTAGGTAGCCTGAGAGGCTCCTACAGTCCTCAGGGATTCGACCAAAAACGCGCGCAGGTCTCGGCCCTTCATTTGCTCTCGCGGGGCCCGAGGCCTCCCTGATCAGTGATGAGTCGTCAAAGCCTCTCACACAGCGGCACAGCGGCACAGCAGTGTCCAGAGTCCAGACTGTACGGTAATTGTACGGAGTACTCTGTCCCTTAGGAGTATTTATCCGGTGAATCCATGCGCCAGAGTCCCGCTGCAATGCGGCCAATTCAACTTTCAAGCTCAGTGCGATGCTACTTAACCTGCTAGGCTGCTACTCCATACATACCTACATACTCCGTAGGGAGTCTACCAGCAGCATCTTTCGGTTTCCTTCGCATATTAAGGTATGTACGGAGTACAGAGTTCTCCGTCCGAACTGTGCATTATCAGTGGGGGATATGTACTATATGTACATAGTATTAAATATTAATTCACAGAGCCCGGTAGGTATCCTACGCAGACGCAGTTCATGCTAGTACTAGTCTGACGACTCTAATCTCCCGATGAAGGACGGGTCTCAACAGGCGAAAGTTACAAGTATGGCCCTTTAAAAAACATTCTACATAATACATAGGGATGTTTGTTTCTTGACCTTTGTGACCACTACGAAGGAGGCTGCCGGGACAGGCGGAGAAGGACTTGATAAGAGGCATGGATAAGAGTATGATTAAAGTTTTGGGGCGGTGCGGTTCCTAGATATGTACCTAGTAGGCTGTATAGTATCTTAGGTTCTACATTACCAGTTTGGTGTCCACGACGCCTCCCACCGACCCAGGGCCATGATGATCCATGGCGTGCCGACGTGGCATCGCGCCGCGGGATACCTCGACATGAATATATAGAATAGATAAAGCGTTCTCAAGTTATCTCATTGGCGGCTCACCAGCTTCGATTTTTCTGGATGGTGCGGGATGGTGAAAAAGACTCTGGACGCGAGGAGGGCCTTGCGCTAACGTCATCGCGAACTTGTCGAATAACTTTGAAGTGTGAATTATGTTCCTCAAATGGCCTGATAGGCCGCCAGCTCTGCGTGGCGTTCTGTTCCAACATCAGGCGACAGCGCAAACGACTCGAAATACAACATGAACGTTGGCGCGACGCGCTTTTGGCACTGTACACTTTTTGCGACACCTTCTCCATCGCCTCGCCGTCTTCATTGCTGTTCACAACTCCATTGTTCCATCGGCGTTGGGGAGGAACTGGCCGGGTTTTTCTTTGCCAATTTGGCCATACCGCATACACACGTGTCTAACACCAACAATCTCGCGGATATCGAGCTTCGCTGGGAATAGAAGAGAGAGTGGTACCCGTCATCCCTCTCGAGACCCCATTTCTTTCGCTTAAATGGCGCAGTACACTCTGCCTCCGTTCTCACAGTCGACCCCATGCTTGGGATTCTTGGAAGCAACGATGACATTTCGATGGAACGTGAAAGCGTCGGTCGGAGAGGCATTCATGCTGCACTGTGTACCCAGAGGCGTTAACAGTCGCCCAACATGTACTTCACATCATACCTACACAAACGCAAGGCACGTCGGAAGGCTTAGGATGTTCTTACGCAGTAGGTGTGGTAACCGAGATCCTCACATCCGTGGTCACCAAAGGTTCCCTGGTTGCACCAGCGCCAATCATCGTTGCGTGTATTCAAGTCGGAAGAGTGAGCCGAGTCGATGACGGCACCGGAAGCAACTGAGGCGGCAGCGGCCAGAAAAAGAACGGAAAGGAATTGCATGATGAGTGTATCGTGATTCGTGGCGCGTTGGCTGGAAGAGACGGGTCTGCGTGGCTGGACTGGTACGGAGTGGGATGTATATTATATGTGTACCGATGAGATGAGACGAGCGAGCGTGGAAGATTAGTGAAAGTGAAGCTTCTTGAATAGACAGATAATAAAATTACGCGGTTCTTGGCGGTATGCGTGCCTGCAGGGAAAGGGGGCTGATGCCGCCCTACTTATAACAAGTTCCAACCATCTTGTCCCATGCGGAGTCGACTCTCGAGTCATGTCGCTCCAGGATTTTTTTGGTGTTGTCGAGATTCGAGATTCGAGCTCATGCACATGCCGTGCCGTCGGCAACGGTTTCACATACCTACGGAGTACCCCGTGTGTACGGACTACGGAGTAATACTCTGTAAAAGAAAGTGATTAGTGAAGTGGGCGCGAGTCGCGACACTCGAGGATTTGTGATTTTCACTCTCCTTTTCACCACCAATTTGTCAACTCTCGCAGTCGGCTATTCCCGTTGGACTTATCCACCGCGCTCAAGTTGGCTTGCCGCTTAATTGTACATACATATTACGGAGTACAAATGTAGGTTCCGACCGACCTGTTGCTCGATGAAAGGATCTGGGCGCCGGAAGCCAAGTGGGAACGGCCCCCATGAGATCAGAGTCCCCAAGTGTTCCAACTTCCAACAACGGAACACAAGTTCCACAACAAGTTTGAAGTCGCAGCCTGCAGTCTCAGGTTTGCGCTCGAACAGTCGATGCCAACCGTGCGGCGTATGTAACTTATAACAGCTGTACAGTGTAGGCACATAGGTCTAAGGTATGGTATAATGGTACCGTATACCTATAGATGTAGTTGAATTGATTAGCAAGTCTTTTCACCCGAGCGCAACACCCTTTCTCCAAGTTCTCGACCGCTCAGCCTCGCCTGGGCGCGAGTCGTACCGACTCCCGACTCTAGGGTATCTTCGTCTGGGGGACATGGCGCTGCTGCAAAAGAATCGTCAAACACTTGCTTCAGACTACCTGCAGGTACCTATGTACCTAGTACGAGGTATGTGCTAGGAGGTAGGTAAATTGCCACCCGATTTTATGTACCTACCTGTATGTAGGTACCTATGAATGTACAAACTCGCATTGCTTGTTACACTGACAACTTACAGTGGCCCCACACAATCAATAATTCAACTTCCTTCCACCTTTCGCCGCGTCATTGCACTTTTGGCCATTGCATCAACGCATCACCTTTCAGCAGCCATGGCCATGATGATGATGCCACAAGACCCGTCGAATGCCTTTCGAATAGCTTTGTCGCCTCGCACCAGAAGTTCAGGTCTGTTCAGCTATTACAGCAGGCTAATCAGCTACACAGATTGTGGTTGACGAGGAGTTCATCCCGAACTCCTACGGGATCAAAAGACAGCTTATTCGACAAGATCGGGACCTCTCGAGGGCGAGGGCTCCCACCCAAGCTAACGAAACATGATATGTCATTATCAAATACCACACCTTCTCAGACCTTCACAACTCATGAGCATTTCACCACGACGAAATAGCTTCAAAATTTAGGCGCGCGACATGTTTCTATGCATTGAAGTACACGGCACCTGAAGGCAAGTGAAGTGGCCTCATGCATCGCAGAGCCGCGCAACGCCCATTCTGATCAGGAAGGCATGTCCAGTCTGGTCCAGGAAAGGCTCCAACTCGCGCTCAAATATCGTGACGTGCCAGTTGCCTGGTTTCGCTGCGTTTTATGAACAAATGAACGATTACGTATAAGTGCCGTATATATATGTACGTGAGGTGGACATGTGGCGGTTTATTATTTTCATGGGACCGTAACTCATTTCAGCTCTCGATTTGTTCGACTCCTCGTATTGGTTTATTCTTTTTTTCTGAGAACGTCGCGACCGCCATGGAATAGTTACGCACACCCGCGCTCAATGTGACGTATCATTATTCTGAACCAGACGCTCCTTTGTGATTCTTCTTGTCGCTTGCAGTGGAGAGCAAGCAGTATAGCCAGGTCGCGACAATACTTCTACTCAGGCTCCAGCTCGGCAATTCGTGAGATGAGGAGGAGCGCCAGATGCTGAGGGAACAAGAATGAAGGTATGTAATACGGCACAATGTGTGACCCCCCCCCCCCCCCCCCCCCCCCAATTCAAGCGCACATAATGAAGCCGTCGTAGTGGCAAAAGAAGAAGCCGTCTTTATCAGCTCCTTGCTGTTTAACATCTCGCCATGTGACGAAACCGCCTTTCGTAGCGTAGCGATAGCTGCACTGATCAGAGAAGATGAGAAGATGAGGACCAATGGTACATAAACGGCGGGAAAACAATCATGACTTACGCAGTAAGTATGCCAGCCCTGCTTCTCACACCAACCGTCGCCTCTCCATCCATTATCGCACCAGTTCGCCGTCGGGATATTAATTCGTTCCGATATTGACGGATCAGGAGCGGCAATGGCAAAGCCGGCTGATGCGGAGGCCAGAAGAAGACTGCGGAATTGCATTTTGACGATGGGAAGTATTTGTCTTCGTTTGTACTCTGCTGCTGATGAGCTTCAAAGGTGTTTGGTAGAACTTAGCGGATAAGCCGTCAGGCGAGGGCGTAGGGCGGGCGGGCGGGTGGGTTGGAGGTTCCTCTTAAAGACGGCCGCACCAGTCGGCAAAGGGCGACCTATTGGGTTTCTTTATTATTATAGCTCAGAAGAAACAGGGCCCTGCAGAATTTCACGGCTTGCGACTAGCATAGTAGCAAAGAAGGGAGTTCTAGTCGGTGACTTGCGAGACAGTGGCCAGTCATGGGAGACTGTCACTGGAGTCTGGCAAACAGTGAGTGAGACTGTGACTCGTAAAGTAAACGTTGTCTGGGGAGCCCGGTTGGAACTTGTCTGGCCGAGCCGTGCCGTGGAAAAGGCTGAGCCGTCTCGACTCTCAAGGGCCGCCGCCGGCCGGGGCCATGGTGAGGCGACTGGCGACAGGCCAACGGGCCGAACAAAACGTGAAGAGAACGAACCTTATGGTAAGTGTGTGTGTGCAGGGATTCGTCCGTACTTCTTCAGACCATTCAGAGTTCCCTTTCTCCGTCATTTCTCCTCCATAGATCTTCCCTTTCGATTCTTCTTCGATTCTTCTTCGATTCTTCTTCGATTCTTCTTCGATTCTTCTTCGATCCTTCTTCGATTCTTCTTCGATTCTTCTTCGATTCTTCTTCGATCCTTCTTCGATTCTTCTTCGATTCTTCTTCGATTCTTCTTCGATTCTTCATTTCGGGAGTCCGGGACCAGTTGCCGCGAACTCACATTGAACTTTGAAGTTTGAACCAATGTCCCCCAACGCGGACCCCGCGAAAAAGTTCTGTGCGGCGTGAGTTCGGTATAACTTTGACTTTCGCTTGTTACTCCATACTCAACGCGTCAACTTAATAATTTAATACTACAGCGCAAGGTGTATGACCACTGACGGCTATTATGTTGCAGCTCTGTCTGTTGCACTGCACCTATGTATATATCCCATACTAAGCCGGTTCCTACCATCTTAGTGTTCTAACTTCTGACCTTCTGGTCGGGTCGGGACTCGGCAGGGATATCCGATTCCTCACAAGGTGTAAGTGTTTTCCACTTTTCTCAGCTGTCATGAGTCATGACCCGTTCTCGCGATAGCCGCTGCCGGGAGCCCTCGAGACTCGCGGCAAGAAGCAGCGCCAGCCTGTTCGCATCGCTGGGCCAGAGACACATCAGCTCGATATGATTACGTCGAAATGTCAAATCGTATGTGAAAGCTCGTGGAATAAACATTGAAACAATGCTAGTATGTACTCCTTTCACGCTAAGAGCCACATCATATCGTTTCATTCAACATCATATCTTTCCGCGGCACGAGTCGGGATGACCATTGACGTATCTTCGAACGGCGGGACGGAGGGTCACCAGTTGTACGTTCTTGGTTGAATCTTTCGTTTTTTTTTTTGGTAGTTGTCGTCCTCCGTCAATTTTCCTCTGCCATTCTTAATTTCTTCCAGTCTGGCTCTTTATCTTGAGGTAGACCGTAGAGTTGCGGCCAACTCTCTTAGACAAATGCCCCACACGAGGAGTGTCTCTTTCAAGTTTCACGGGGATGTCTACCGTTACTACAGTACGGAGTACAATGTAGGTTCATGAATCATGTTCCAACATTCCTCCGTACCTGTAAGTATGGGGGAGTTCCTCCACGGCCCGCAGCGGGTTGCGGGAACACCCCTACCTTGTTTCAGAACCCGGTCTATGGACTATGTATGTACCCGGTAGGTAGGTAATAAGGTGGCATGAATAAGCGCAATACCTACGGACGTACTCTGTAGATTATGCATCTACCGCCCTGCTAGTTCGAGGTCGTAGATTAAATCCAAGCAACATCGATAACGACCGCGGCATCATCTCCCCTCCCAGCCACGACACCATCAAACCGGCGTTTGCCCACCTCGAGTTTCCAACCGGCGTGCTTTCGGAGAGTTCAGCACGCCGTTATCATCTCGGTCACATAGACCTTCCCGAAATTCTGTTAGCGGAGTCGTGCCTCTGGCGAAATTCCGCTTTCAACGACACAATTTGTGCCCACGCGAGCACACGTGGGTGGAAGGCGCGGACGCCTGAGCCCACACCGAAAATAACCGCCGTTGGCGTTCGAGATACAGGTATTCATCATTAACCATGCAACAAAGGCGACCGTAGTCCTCTAGAAATTCTCAAGTTTGTCGACAATTTCTCCAAGCTTCTGCTTCTGCCACCACTGGCTGCAGACTGCAAGACGATCAGGCGAGGACTACGAGAAGCTGCCTGAAGGCACTGCATGAAAGTCAAGTAAGAATTTCCCTTTTTCCTCCTTTCCTTCTTCTGTCTTCCTTTGCTCGTTTTGTGCTCCGAAAATAGGTAGGAGTACCGACCTACCTATCTTGATTCTCCGTTTCGTGCTGTGACAACATCAAGTGCTTGTGGGGTATCTTCAATGGCGCGGACACTCGGCTTCTCTATAAGAAGAGACAAGCTGATACTCAGGAAGGACAAGAACGCTGACCGGGTAGTGAAAGCCATACAGCAAACGGCCAACTTGTGACAACTTATAAGGGCAGCGTCGTCGCAGCAAAGCTCGAACCAGGCGCACCTGCCACCAGCCGAGAAGTGGCTCAGGGCTGCTCAGGGCTGGCTCCTGTGTGAGGCCTAGACGAACAAACTCTCTCCATCACGAAGTCGCGACGAGGAGAGGAAGAAAAAGAAGGGACTCGAGACGCTGAGACATCCTCACGGAGGCGAAGCAAGTAGTGTCCTTGTGACTAGGTACGGGGCACAAGACATACCTACTACCTACCTACCTACCTGTAGCTTACTACAAATCATGGGTATGTATGTATGTATGTATGTATGTGGATCTCCTCGGCGAATCGATCGACGATATCACCCTGCACCGCCCGGCGTCTTGTCTGGGACCGAGGCGTGCCAAAAAGATACTATGTAGATTCTTGATGAGTGTTGCCAGCGTGTGCATGAGCTGTCGGGCAAGGGTCCGGTCCGGGCTGGGGCCAACAACCAAGCAAAATGGGACCGAAACGGAAGAAAAGTGAAGTACTTACACAGTCATACCTCGTATGTACTCCGTATGTGCGGGTCTTTGTCGTTGTTTCCATTTCCTTCTCGTCAATGCTCCCTCTCTCATCCAATGTCATTCTTTTCCTGACCTAGGTATGTACATATGTACATACGCATGCACTTTCCAACTTCAAGATGATTCTGGCGGTCCTGGTTGACCGGAGTCCGAAGAAAGGCTTTGAATGAATTCGCTTCTCTCGACTCCCAACATTTGACGACACAACCACCAGCAACGAATGGCGAGGTGGTGGAGCAAGAGCAGAGATCGAGAAAAGAGACCCCACGCGCTCTCCTTGCTTCTTTGTAAGCACGACGCTTTCCCCACGAGGTGACGAGATACCTGAGACCTAACCAGCGGAACCTGGAAGAGGACTCGAATGGCGCAACCTATCTCTGAGGTGTTTGACGTGCCAATCAGCTGCGCCAGGCGCACATGTATAGTCGACCAGAGAAGTGCGGCATCCGCGGACCGCTATCTGGGGAGGCTGTCCTCTTTCAAGGTTCATCATCGAGTTCGTCCGATATATATACACATACCATAGATGGGTCCGCCGAGGTTCGCGCGCCCATTGCGAGCTTCAGGGCTGCCAGATCGCGTACGTGGCTGTCCGAGGCCGAGGGCCAACGCAACCTTCTGGACCACGTGCGTGGTGTATTCCCAGTCATGTGCATGATGTCAACGCAACAGCAGAGAAAAGACACTGGTTCCAGATCTTCTGCCATCGTTTCGCTACATCCTTTAGTTGTCTCATCCAGGTGTGACGTTATGACGTTGCTTCTGCAATCTGTTCGCAACACGCGTCCTGGAAGACGACCTCATGCGCGAGAGAATTTGAAACGACAAGAATCACAAGATGTATCCTGCGAGGCTTGCGATGACTACATAGTGTCCCGCAAGAGAGCGCGTCACTCGGCGTCGCGGGCCGCGGAAGGTGTCACAGTCGTACATGCAAACCGGTGCGACTCAACATGCAGACATACATACCTAGGTACCTAACATAGCCGCGAGTTTTGACGCTCGACGTCACGCTCGCCACCAGATGTGACAAGTGACAAGTGTCCAATTGCGGGATGAGTACCTATACTCCGTGGACCGTGAGTCCGTAGAAGGAGGTATGTAGGTAGGTACATAGGTACCTAAGGATAATCCGAGAGCGCGATGATGCCTTCCTCCAAAAGGCAAGGAAGGCGCTGCTGATGCAGTGCGGAGACGACTAGGGAACCGCGCACGTCACAAAGACAGGAGAATCGTCGTATTTTGGTGTGCTGGGACGATGGAGAAAAGTCGAAAGAGGAAAGATGAAAGGCCGGAGACACGAATGGAACAGTTGCAGAGGACTGGGGTACTACTGGGGGAAAAGAAGTGAGATGAAAGATGAGGAGTTGGAAGTAATGGTGAAAAGATAAACGACAAAGAGCAAAATAACAGAATGGAGATAAAGATGGACAAGACGAACTCAACGACGGATCCCGATTCCCCAATCTTCACGACAGTTGGCTGGAGCCGAGACTGACTAGGTACCTACCGTGCCAGGAAATATGTACATACATACATATGTACCTGGTATGTACCTAGGTACCTTGGCCAATGCACTCCGTGGAGTGGAGCGATTGTGACGGGCCACTCGGAACCCGGACCCTAGCACCATCTCCAAACAATTACAAGACCCTTTCGCCTCGAAAGAGGGGAATACATACCTACCTAGGTATGTACTGAACACGGAACAGTGATCCGCCGCTCATGAACCTATCAGCAAAACTTACCTATGTATGTACATTTGTATGTATATATGTGTATATTAACGCCGTATCCCTATGTATGTTCTCCGTACGGAGTACAGTACCTATCTACATACCTACGTGAGGTAGGTTACAGGTATGTACTCCGTATGTAGGTATGTATGATGCTTGGCCAGGGGCTCAGAGGCTAGAGCTGGGGACTTATTACGGCGGGTGCATCAATTCGACGATCGCGGGCTGGCAGTGGCGTCCTCTCGATGACGGATGAGGGGTGGTCCGTGGGGCCAGGAAAGACACGGGGTGACTGCGAAGTGCGACTGTGCGAGTGCGTTCTACTCCGTACAGTGTACACGACGTACAAACTCACGGAGTACATACATACTCCGTACTGGCCAGTCGCCGATAGTTGGCCATGAGACGAGACAATACCTGCGGCTGATGGGCTCAGCAGAACATCTTCCTTCGAATAGATGCTTGCAGATCGGACGTCTAGATAGGTACAAGTACCTATGTATATGTACATACATAGGTACTAACAAGACCATCCGGGTGCAGAAGTTGCAGAACCAGAAAGTAGCGCGGACTCCAGTGGGTTGCGTGAGTCGGCAACTCTAGCCGAGCGCTCGAAGCAGTGCTCTGTATGTGCACTCCGTACATCTATGATATGATATGTACGTTGGTAACAACTGGTTACATGTACTCCGTAGCATGCATGATGAATGAATGGACTCCGTACATGCGACAAGCCGCAGCGGGGGTTCGTCCTCGTCATGCCCAAAGCCCGGCTGCCTTTAGGTACCTAGGTACGTAGTACGGACACCCTCTCTTCCACCACCGGCGACGAGATAACGACAGAGTCTACAACCAAAGAATAGTGTGTCCTATTACTTCGCAAAGGTCGCGATCTGAAGGCTCGCAGGGATTACTCACGTCAGCTCTGAGCAGTCACACAGCTGCCTTTTGAGAATTTCATGTTTGACGATTGCCATTTGAATTGTAGCTCGGGTTGGGAGTCTGGAGTCTGGACTCTGCGCGGTCCAAAAAGTGGGGCGACTGCCGACTATCCGGGTGGCAGGTCCCCAGATGTGCCGTTTTAGCCGCTTTGTCTCAATCCTCTTCGAAGCAAAGACGAATTGTGCCCTTGACGTGTTTGGTATTTACCATCTTAGGACCCCCCTTCCGATCTCTTCTCACGTCACTTCGAACTTCTTTATATTGATACAAACTCTGCTTGACATCCTCTTCGTATATGATTCAAGAATTATCCACTTCTCATTCTCTTGCGCAGACGCTTCACAGAGGCATACATCATCGCGCACACTCTTTTATTATTATTCCCCCGCCGTCGCTATCCGTTGTCGCCAAGCCAAGCCAGTCCTTCTACATATATCATCTGCTGGAACTTGGAAGAATTCTTCTCCGCATGGTGTCGCGGCTTGAGTAGGTAGCAGGGATACGCACAGCACATCACCAGAGCCTGGTCCCGGACGCCAGTATAACTTGGCGACGAACGACGAAGAAAACAGTTACGGTCCTCGGAGGAGGAAAAGCGTGGCAGGCAGCGATCGAGAAGAACACATTTTCCAGCACACCGGATGACCACGAGCATGGTCTCGCCTTCGCCTGCAGTCGAGGAGAAGCTATCGGTTACAACAGCCATAATAGGCTTGTTGGCCGTCGGAGGCAAGACAATTGATATTCTATGGGACCTCAATGCGCCGTCACAGAAGAAGCGCGACGCCGTTCTCGTCGGGGCTCTGCATGAGGTGAAGCAATGTCGCTCCACGGTCCACGTCTTGTACAAAATTCTCTCGCTGCTCGAGCTGGCCCAGCTTCCATACCCCGAGCGCGCATCGTGGATCAAGGCTGAGCATCTTGTCGCGATCCTGACAGACACCGTCCTTGCCATGTCGGACTTGCAAGCCAAGTGTGAGACGCTGGACACGTCGTATCCGGCATCGACAGCAAAAGCAAAAGCAAAAGCAGCACCATCAGGGAACGATGATGAGACGGGCGTCGAATGCGCGTCGCCTCCGCAAAAGGTCATCCAGGGACTGTGCTCACGAATTCGGTGGCACAATTTGTCCATGACCATGATAATGACGATTTTGAAGTGGTACGTCAGATTTGCGTTGCATAAACTTCATCCGAAGGCTGCGGGTTGTCATGGACTTGTTCGCCCTGGTTTTATGAACACAATCTCCAAAATCTCCAAAAGCCGTGCCTGCCGCATTCAAGAGCCGATGCCAGGAAGTAAGGGAATAAGCCGAATCCGACTGAGCTGACAATCGAGTCTTTAGCCCCGGCGAATCAGATGCACAGAACAGTAGAGTGGGTCTGGAGCGGCGAATGAAAAGGTTACTGTCGGCCAAACCCAGCTTGTCCGCTCAAATGCGTCAGCTGGATGCCGTTTTCGACCACCACGGTCGCCTCAGTCGCGAATCCCTACCAGATTATACCCTGCCTGCCCGACATCCTCAATTCTGGTTGCTGCCACGCCTTACCCCCTATCCCGGCACGGCCGAGTCTCTCGAACCCGACGGCGCCGGCGCCGGCGCCGGCACACACACGCAATCCTCGTCACCTCTCTCGGGTTATACACTTGCCGACATCCCCATCCTGTCCATGATCCCCCTCCCCGTGACCACCATCGAACTGACAGACGGAGCTCTCTACTACACACTTGCCTACGCGCGGCGCGTCAGTCATGACCTGGGAGAGCTGATGCAGAACCAGACTGGGCAGGGCACGAGCCGCAGCCTGGGCGTCATTCTGGGCCGAACAAACACCGATACTGGAATCGGCGCGAGCTCAAGCAGTACAGACGGGAGCAGCAGTGAGGGTAGTCCCGTCATGACGGGCACAGAACAGCGGCCCGACCCGCACGATACACAGACCAAATCGAAAAAGAACAAGTGGAAAGTCCGGAACTTGAAGGTGAGGACACGGTGGCGAGTGTAGCAAAGCAGCAAAGTGGCCAAGGCAGGGACTTGGGGGGCTTGGTCGAGTTGATATGATGCTGTTTTGTTCACTGCTTACGTAGAAAGCGAATGTCTAACCTATGGTCTATCTGCCTGCCTACCTATGTTTGTCCATACCAACTTACGATTTAATCTATTTGCGACGGGCTTTGATTACCTACCTACCTGTTCAAGAGCTGTACGGCCACTATATGGGCTTCTTTTCTGTACACAATGGCTTGTGCTCCGTGCTTGATATCAGTCACGCAGTGTTGTAAAGTCGTGGCATGCAATCTGCCATACTGTTACTAGTCTTGTGCATGATTTCAAAACTTCACGTATCTAATTTGCCACCAACAAAATATCCCCGTTACATATTCGATGGGCATGAAGTACTTGCAGTTGTGCATTCCGTCGGCCGTCACGTCGACCCGTCCGACGTCAACCTATATCAGACGGAGGAAGCCTCCATTGCTTAAGCAAAGGAACCCTGCATTGAAATTTGAGCACTACGCTGTATGTACCTTACTCCGTACTCCGTAGATGTGATGCAAAAGATCCATGTCTTGCTTGGGCAGGGGGCGTAAGCTGAGCAGTACCTACCTACATACGAACCAGGGGAATTCTGTTCAAGTACGGAGTACATACAGAGTACGTACTCGTGAGTGCAACCTAAAAACTAAAAAGGGCTCCCTCGGAGTCCCACAGTCCACTATGTACAAGGTAGGTAGGTACCTACCTACCTACCTACCTACCTTTACATGATACATCTACGTAGTGGGAACCCGAAGATAAAACACCTCAAGAATAGAAAAGTCACGGAAACTTCTTCAGTACAGGTTGAGAGCCCCCACAGTCACGGAAAAAAACGGGCTGCATCGTCAATTAAGATGTACCGTGAACCTGGTGGGAGCTCTTGTTTGATTGCACCCTCGAGTAACTTATATCGCGCACGAAAGGACTTCGCCGTCATCGTGGCACTGCGCTGTGTTTTATGGGACGGGAGAGAATGGATATTGCGTAGGTACTTAAGAAGAGATGCGCAACGGATGGTCTGTTGTCATGTTATAGATGATACATGGATGGTTAGATGCTGAGTCTATACGAGCCTGAGCCCGAGCCCGAGCATGAATGTTCTATTGTGCATGAAACGGAAATCTACTTCACTCTGAAGCCTCTAGTTCAGGGCTCCAACGCAGCCCTACAACAGACAAGTACTCAAATATGATAATGCTCTGTTTATACAAGGAACTTAGGTCTTAGGAAGGATTTGTTCGGTTCATTGGCTAGCTTTCGACTGGCATGGTATGGCTAAGTCCCGACTCCTAACAACGTATCTGTAGGGCAATTACTGAGATTGTTGATCACAATGAACAAGAAAATTTGGAATAAAAACCTTGAAAGTCCGAAAAGTCTTCTCGGCATGATGTCTTGCCACTATGTATGTTACAGGTACGCACCGCCGAGTCAGCTCTAGCATCCCAAGTCAGCTACGTACAAAGTCACAGGAGAAAGGTATCCCCGGGAAACAACTAAAATACAATTTGTTCTGGTCGCGGGGTAAACCTCGACGTAATAAATATCCCTCTTTAACCCACGCTGTCTCCAATATTACCACACAACTCTCCTCAATGATCTGGCAGCGTCGCTGCTTGCACAACCGTAAGCTTAGATTAAAAACGCAACCAGACCAGCAGCGACAGCAGCAAAACTGTATCTGTCAACGGAAGCACCGGCCGTGGGCACAGAAGAAGAAGCTGGCTTGCCGTCTGTTGTAGCAGCAGGCATACCGTCAGCACCAGATGACATGCCATTGGTAGCAGCGGGCATGCCGTTACCGCCAGACGACATGCCATTGGTAGCAGAAGGCATTCCGGTGCCACTGCCACCAGAGGACATGGCACCACCCATCGTGGCATTACCGGCCTGGGGCTTAACAACCGCCTCGTACTTGCCGCACTGGGCGTTTTCGGCCTTGAGGCACGAGCTCTGGTCGATGCAAATCGCCTGGAGATGTTCGCCTTGCGACTTGATGATGGTGGCGGGGGGGCTGCAGGCACGGTTAAAGGCCTTGTTAAGTGAGTCGGCCACGGCGGTGACGTCGTCCTTGGCGACGCCGAAGGAGGCAGCTGCGAGGCCGACCTGAGCGATGAAGTAGTCCATTTCTGGCTTGCCTAAGCCCATGAACTTGTGGACCTGTGTGATTGGAAATGGGGGGGTGGGCAGGTGTTAGTATCTCAAAGATGGATGAGGAGAATAACTTGCTCTTTCGTCGTTCGTCGTTCTTCGTTCGTGAGAGAGACGGTGACTCGGCGAGGGAGGGGGTAGGGGGCAGGGGGTAGGGGCAAGAGGGGATCATGCGTACCTCATACATGGAAGCTTGCCCGTTGTACGCCTCAAAGCCGGCCATACCCTGCATAGAGCAGCCTAGCAACGAGCCGAAGTAGTCGTACAGGTGAGTGAGTAGGAAGCTAAACGACACACGGTGGTGAGAATTCCAGTCGAGGCTCATCATGACAATATTCGACAAGAAGGATAAGCCATACTATTGTTTGCTTGTGTTGTTGTTGGCAGGCTTGTTATTCTTCAGGGGCTCCGCACCACCTCCATCCAAAAAGTTGATAGAAACACCAGACTTGCCACCCCTGTTACTCGAAGCCAGACCACCATTGAAGTAGGGAGCCAGGTTGACCTTTGTGCCGTCAATCTCTCCGGGAGCAAGAATGCCCGGGACCGTAACGCCAACGTTAGGCATGGTGTCTTTATGTCTGGGTCAGCAGATGAACTAAAGACACAGAGCAGGCCACGACTCTGTGAGCGAGGAGACTCGAGGCAAATTTCACGTACAGTTGCCAATGACGACTGTGTTGACGAGCAACGTCAAGAGCGTGGCCTGGTTCTCCGCCGTGTTGTTCTTCAGCAGAGCCTTGACGTAGTAGTCGCAGATGGGCTCATCTTTGGGACGCTGAGCCCGAACGACAGTGCCGGCGGCAGCAGCCAAAACGAGGGTGCCGAAACGCATAATGAACGAGTCTTTTGTGAAGGGGAATCTCGAGGTATGTACTATGTCTTCTTCGAGGTAGGAGTTCAACAATGCTCTATCTTGTTGACCTAGACGATGGAGTATTTGCTCTGAATAGGTGCATGAAGGCTGAAAGGCTAGAAGGTGGACGACAGGAGGAGATCAAGTTATTTCGAGGGGGGTCAGCATGCTCAAGGCAGCAAGAGCCGTACAACTTATCTCACAGGTCGAACAGAAATGTCCGCATCATTCTTGAGCTTGTCTCGTTACCAGTACAGCGGAATGCGTTGTCTTGGCCTGGCGAATTAAGGCACGGATGGGTGACGCTCCGAGCGGGCGGACCGTCACTGGCTGACGCGGACGAGTCGTTGCTGGCGTCAAGTACAACGCCAAATCGCCATTTTCGCCTGCTTTCTGATGGCTAGTAGACTCTAGCCCAGACCACTCACACACAACAGTAGGTAACTGTCTAGGTACTGAGACATAGGGCCCCGTCGACGCATCGACGCAACAGCTCACATACATGGACCATGGTACAGGGTTCGAGGCCGTCTGGTCTGCTCCAGCTCGTCGTCGGCACCAGTAGCTGCCGGAAAACAAACACTGAGGTACTCACCGCGGGACTTGTCTGGCCCGGTGCGAAATAAAAGTTGGCGCAATGGGCGCGGAAGGCGTCCCTGTCCTATCCAAACCGGACTGAGCAGCTGAGCCATTCGAGGCGATCTGCACTGCTGGAAGGGAAGTTCTTGAATTCCAGAAATGTCACATCAAGTAGATTTAAGCCCTGTCCATCCAATAGGATCCATTCATCGCCTTACCTCGCCTCGCCCCGCATCCGCCAAGGTGCCCCCCCCTGTACCCCAGATCCCTAGCTGGCGAATGAGAGGCATTGGATTGGCAAGCGCCATCTTCATCTAGACTTTTGAATCCCCCAGCTCGCCGCAGCCAGCTTCACATGGTGAGATGGTGACGACTCCGGATCAAGAGCTTTCCGAAGGTGGGGCTTTGCTGTTTCGGGACTTCAGCGCCAGCAAGTTCCGGCCGATCTACGTTAAATACTCCGTACCTAGGTACCTAATAATGTAGGTAGGTATCAATAGTCGCAGGGCGCCCAATCGTGAACTCCTCCCTTTGCGCTTCTGGCCTGCTTTTCTTTTCGACGACAACGTCTTGGCGATTGTCTGCTGCTCGTCTCATCCCGTACGGAAGCGCCGAGTACGGAACCGGTTTGGCGAGAGCGTATATGTGACGCTGAAGTAACCGGAGATGAGATGATTGCATCGGGACAAAGCTTGTTCTGTGAAGACCTACAAAGTATGTACACCATAAGGTAGGTAGTAGAGACTCACGGAGCACAGGTACTTTGGGTGCTATCATCTGTGTAGAGGGGGCATGTAAAAGGCCCCTAGTTGAAGGTTAATGCTGTGCAAACCGTGTAATGTATCTGACGATGAAAGCGAATTTGCAGAACAGACGTCACGAAGCATTGGCTCTGCCGCCCCTCTCTCAGTCGTGCTGTATTTATAACAGCATGAGCACTCAAGTTGTCTCCTTCATTTTCAACACGTCACATTCCAGAATAATAAACGACAATGTAGGTATGTACCTAGGTTGGTTTCCAAGTAACCCAGGGCGGCAACCTCTCGGCGCAGTA
Organism: Claviceps sp. LM84 group G4; assembly: GCA_018360345.1. Lineage (NCBI taxonomy): Eukaryota > Fungi > Ascomycota > Sordariomycetes > Hypocreales > Clavicipitaceae > Claviceps > Claviceps sp. LM84 group G4. The sequence goes on from SRQH01000081.1 coordinate 33,582, forward strand.
TAGCGCGTGACCTGTAGCTGTCGCATCACGGTCTACAAAACCGTAAACGACCAAAACGTTGCATGGGGCCCCCTAGCTTGGTGTCCACGCTACAAACTCTATGATCCCCCATTCCACTCCGACGCCACTTACCTATGTAATACATACATGACTTATTTATTGCATATCATCCTCCGTATGCCACCCGCAAACAAACCCCTCACTGAACACCCCGCGCTGCATGTCTATCAAAAGAAGCACACTATCCAACACACCCAACATGATTATATTATATAACGAGTTTCTTGCCGTGGTATTTGAACTGCGGCATGGCTTGCACGGCGACGAACTGCTTTCTCTGTGAGAAGCTCTCATCCGAGGCGGCGAGCTTCTTCCTCTGTGGGAAGCCGTCAAGTGAGACAGCAAAGGTAGCGACGGAGTGGGCAATCAACTAATTACATCCTGTCAGCAAACGGAACTAACACATGGGGCAGAGGAAAACAAGCAAGTAGAAACTTGGTGGATCAAAACTCACCTTGGTGTTGACCTCCCAAGCTGTCAGGTTCAAATTTTGCAAATCATCTCCAATCTGATGATAATTTTTGTCATACCATTCGCCTGCCTTGCCGCCAAACATGGCCTCCTCTTCCTTGGTCTTGATCTGTTCTGCACCCGTGGCAATTCCACCGGCAGGAATACCTCCCTTGATGAAGCCGTCGTAGTCGCTCCGTCCATCAAACGGCACGAGGGTGTAGTTCAGTCCCTGGCTTTTGTACCAGTTGATGTACAGATCCCGCAGCGCCTGCGAGCCGGCGGGACTCACGTCGTCGGTCGCATTGTAGATCTGGTAAGCAAAGTTGGGACTGGCCATCATGTCGTAGTCCATGAAGAGGCGGACCTTGCGATTTTCTTCATCAGAGAGCGATGCGACGTAGTAGTCGGAGCCTACCAGGCCTTCCTCCTCAGCGGACCACCACGCGAAGCGGACACAGTTCTTGACGCGGTAACGAGCCAGCTGAACAGCCACCTCCAGTACGGACATGGAGCCGGAGCCGTCGTCGTTGATGCCGGGGCCCTCGGTGACAGAGTCGCTGTGACCTCCGAGCATGACACAGTTGTTGGGGTCGCCGCCAGTGGTCTGCGCAACCACATTGTTCGTCTGGATAGTGTTCACGGTCGAATTTATGAAGGCCGATGCGGACATGACCCTGCCCCTCGATAATTGCTCGGCATACTCGTCGCCTTCCCGACCACCCAGGCCAAAGGTGGCAACCTGGTCCTTGGAGGGCGTACTCAACGAGCCGTTGAGCTCGTTGGGGTCCGTGTTGTAGACGACGGCTGCCACGGCACCAGCCTTGCCGGCCAGCGCCGACTTAAGGCCAAAGGCGCACTCGCCGCGCTTGATAAAGGCGATGTTTCCACGGACGGTAGACGGGTAGTCCGACTCCTGGCAGCCGACATTGTCGACGAGGATCAAATCTCCAGAGACAGGCTGCTTGTGAACCGTGGGTGGCGTCAGGCCCATGGCAGTCGTTGTGTTGGGAGTCTTGGAACCGATAATCAGGCGGAATCCGTGCACCTTGCCCGATGTAGCGCCAAAGGTCTGCTGCGACACATTATAGTAGCCTGTCAGGGCAGCTAATTGCGACTTGATGTAGTCAATCGTTGCAAGATGGCCTAGGAATCGAATAGAGAGTCAGTCCACTGGTACCTATTAGCGCGTTGAGGCAAGAACCTCGTAATCGTACCTTTGCTGCCAATCACCCTGGTAGGATGCCCAAACTCGCCCTCGGACTCCTTGGCAAACGCGTAAAGCTTCTCCGCGCGTGCCTGCAGGTTCTCGATCTTTATCCTATTCTGCAAGCTCCCCGTCGTGATGAGAGGCACGGACGAGTTGTCTGGACTCGTCACGGCGATGGGTGCGTGCTGAAGCCGCTGCTGCTGCCCGGGGAGAAGCATCGCGATGGCACTGCCGGTGGCAAGCGCCAAAAGAGAGAGCTTTGCCATGTTGAAGACTGATGCGGCGCGAAACAAGAGGAGCAGGAACGCGACAGTGGTGAAGAGGCTGAAGATGAGAAGATGGGAGTGCTGTACCTACATAGGGATCAGCACGAGGTGGCTGACGCCATAAAAACCGATTGCCGTCGGCTGATGGGTAAATTCAATTCAGAGAAAGACGCTACATAGGTACATGCAGCATAGCCTCAGATAAGATCATAAGAGGTTATGTAGGTAGGCACCTATCCACGATTAGGAGGGTACCTAGGTACCTACCTTGTAGGTACTGATAAGAGAGTCCGCTCGGCCTGGAATTATGAGGTACATATGTATGAGGAGGTATGTAGAGAGGTAGGTACATATGTAGGTACTCGGAACTCCGTACTCCGTATGTACCTACATATCTCATTTATTATGCACATTGTTTGGGACCTTAGGTAGGTACATACGGAGTACCTACCTGGTACCTAACATAGGTAGGCTCATAGCCAAAACAAAGTGGATTGCCAAATACTCCGTACAAAGGGAACAATCGTGATCAGCCTCTTTGGCTACGATGCTTTCTAACGCGGTGCTGGCTATGCTGGACGGTGAATGCATGCATGATGCTGGCGTCCGAAAGAAAGAGGCAAGAGAAGGAATAAGACTATAAAAACAATAATAACGAAAAGACCAGACGTCCAGTCCAGTGTCCAAGTACCTGATCAACCAACGCCGGATCGGTGTCTCCATGATGACCCAAGAGTTCCTCACCAATAAGAATGTGGAGAAAAGCTTATGCAAGCATTGTCCAAGACTTTTGCTCCGAAAATGAATTGCCCGCATCACCCTCACCCACTTCACGCGACCGTCAGCTTCTTTTTCCACCCCGTTGTCGGAATGGGCTTCTCGAGCCGCAGGAGCCACAACAGATAGTCTTCCACCGGGAGGAAGACGCATAGTACACGGTTCAACATGTACCCTGCCAGAACGACCAGGATAGCCGCAAACGCATCTAGAAAATAGTGGTTGGCTGTGCTGACGATGGTGATGAGCATCCAGGTCGGATACCAGACACCAAAGGCAAACATGGCGGCCCTGGCCAGGGCGCTTCGGCGGCGGTGGTGGTTCTTCTCAACGGACTCCTCACCGGCTTCCTCTCCGTCTCCTTTGGTTTTCGTCGATCTAATAGCAATGGCCTCGAGCCACGAAAACAGTCCTCTGAGCACGCCGCTCTCCGCGATGAAGGTGCACCCGATGCAAAAGGCATATGCGAAATGCATGCTAGGCATAGCAGCCAGCAAGTTGACGAAGTCACCCCCCATCCACACGGACTCGGCGTCCTCCAGGCTGACGGAATCGACGAAACCAAGCTCCTTGGGCAGCAGCCGCGGCGGCATGGTCGGCACAAGGATGAAAATGGCAAAAGCGAGGAAATTGGACAGCGTCATGGTTCGACGAACGGTACTGAATCGCGCGTGTGACGATGCCGTGGCATAATAGTAGGCGAGGAACGACACGGTCCCTGGCAGATGCACAAGAGCATAACCGCGATTCAGCAGCGACAAGATCCATCCTCGACAATCGCCCAGCTCGGTCCCGTGTAAGAACCAGCGCTGGATCCTCCACTCGAGCCACCTTTCGGGGGCCTGTCGATGGGCATTACCCAGCAGCAGCGCTTCGAAATTCAGAATCGACAATCCGTGCTGCTGAGCCGAATCCCACATGCTCCTCTGACCGCCGTATATGGTCTGCGCCAGAACCTTGGTATATCGATATGCGCCGAAGCTGAGCCCCCAGTAGAACATCTCCATCAAAAAGGGAAACTTTTGCAGAATGCGCGAATGAACATTCTGAGCGAACCTGCTGGTATTAGGGGTAGTGAATTTCAGGCAGGGGCCAAAGGATCGATGTTTCGAGGGATACTGGTCATATTGACGTCGGGATAAAAGGATGTCATCGTCGAGCTCGTCTGAGCTCCGGGGAGACTCCTCCGGGATTGGTTGATACCGGCTTTTTGATTGAAACGCGTTGTAGCCCTTTCTGCGGGTGAGAAGCATGGCTAGTAGAAGCACGGTGACGGTAAGCTGCGTCGTGGAGCATCCGAGTCAGCCAATGCCTGGCCATCTTTATGAACAGAGTTTGAGAAGTATCGGCCGAGAAATCTCTCAACAACACGGGAGAAGGAAAAAAAAATCAAGGACAGGCGCAGGAGAAGAAAGTGAGAGATATAATGCCCAATTCAATTACTCACCACTGGCTCTACGAAATCAGGCATTGGAATCCCCTTGGCTGCCTTCCATCCTCCCTCGGGAGTGTCGTCCAAGGAAACCGAGATGGCCATGGTGCCGCTGGTAGCAGATCCTTCATATGCGCCAGACTCCAGATCCTATTCCCAGAAACAGAGATCGAAAAGAGGAATCCACAACAAGGGAGCTCCCAGTGCTTCTGAGGAAATAGAGTTCGTCAACCGCTTGCTGCTCGTGGCAGATGTCGGGGCACACCTCGCAGCTCGCAGAGCCACGAATCGTCAACAAGACTGTGGCTGGCGGCAAAGACACGCGCGTCGTCAGTCAGCTAGTCTGCCGGCAAAGCTGAGAACAGGGGAGGATCTGATTCCTTTTGAGGGGGGCAAGATTCGGCGAGTGTGCGTTTTGGCTAAAGGCGCAACTTGTCAACCACCAAGGTCTTATCGTAGTCAAGAAGCGATGCGACGAGCTGTGGCGAGAATATAGACGATGGTAAGGTAGGAAACCCTTGAAAAGTTGAATTGAGTAGCAGATGGCCGAGCATAAGAACGAGCGCGAGCAGAACAAGACGCCAGACACCGCCGGCAAGACCAAGGAGCGAGCCGAGTCCCATTGGGTTCGGAAAAAAAACATCAACCTCACCAAAGCCGTCCACATGCGACGCCAATCCATGATACCTACACGCAACACACAAGACAAACCATGTCATTCCCCGTCCCGTAGCGCGGCGCGCCGCGCCAGAACGCCGGGAAGGTTTCATGAACAACGCACGGCGCGGCCATTCTTTCTCAAAGTCCGCAGTGCGAAATTCGGCAACCGGGTCTGGCGTGCGAATTGGGACGAAAAAGCCCCGCGCCCTTGTTGCTCTTTAACCACTTAGCCCATCCACCGGACTTGCGTTTCGAGATGGCGGAAATATGGACAATGCGTGGAGTCGTGTTCCACCTTATTTGCTTGATTTCTTGTCATCTCACGGCGAGCATGCCACGCTGCTATATACTTATTCAGCTGGTAGGCACACCATCTATATTGTACTTCAAACTTCAAACCCCTTCAAGGTATAAACACATGAAAAAGAAACCCCTTATGTAGGTACCCATGTACTCCGTGCATACTCTGTACGTACGTTCATTTTTCTCCTTCATCGTCTAAATCGCGGCTCCACTAGGGCCCTTGCGCCAGGAGTCACTACCTGGGAAGCGTCAAGCTTGCTAAGGCACTACCTAGGGACACTAAACTATTCTCGTGTAAAGAAAAAAAGGAAGAAAAATTAAATTCAAAAAGGTACGGGGCCCGGCTTGTTTGTGTACAAGTCCGCAGAGGGGGCTGGAAAACGCTTCCATTGGCATTGGGATTCACTGACCAGTGACGGGCAATGTGTTGTCGTCGGTCGATGCTAGGGCGAAATGTATGATCCGTGGACAATGTTTGTTTGTCGCATCATGCATGAATAAGTCAAGCTGTACACGATACATACCTACTCATATAGTCGACTGGCAGTCTGGCACTCCGTAGAAAGTTGAGTGTTACTGCAAAGCCAAGCCATGAGCTTCTTGCCTGAGAGATCCACCACGGCATCGCCGCCAGATTCGTAAATCGTAATACATACATAATAACTGATCGTAAGTTTTAGAAGCTGCGGTGACCGTCACTCCGTGGACCGTACGTCCGCCCTCGTCCGTCAAAGCATTGCGGGACCATTGACAATGCGCACGCGACATGCTGCGGGCAGCGGCACACCCATGAGGCTCCGCTCCATGACGTCGGGGATAATACATATAGTATACCTATGTACCATGGGTATGTGTATGTACCTATGTCGTTTGGTACTCTGTAAATAAACATACGTCCGTGCGTACATGAACTGCCAAGACAGGTCATCCGGCGGAAACGATGTACGACTCGGCAGTGCAGCAAATGCTGCCATCGGGGATAGGTATGTAAATGCACGTAGTCGTACGAATGGAGTACAAGCACGACAGTAGGTACATAATTGGGTAAGTACCTACTCCGTAATGCGTGTGTTATGCCTTTCACGTGATATTCCGCTGAGAAAGTACCGAGACAAACAACCGAAACAACCGGAACTCGCCCATTGGTTTCTCACACTACAAGGTATATATGATGTACCTACATCGTACACTATACATACCTACATACATGCGGAGTACGGAGTACACACATGGCCATCAATGATCATCATGTAACGTGCATGCAATCTTGACAGCCAGGCTCCAGCTGGCTGATGATGGGTTCGTACCTAGGTATACAAGTACATATACTTCGCAGGTACGGAGCACATACATGGCTTGTCGTCCGTCAGGGACGCGCGTTCCGGTTTTCTGGGCCAAGTGGCCCTGGCTTTCCCGTCTAATCCCTGTCGGGGGTGGCCCGAGTCACTCACTAGTCACTGGTCAGAACTCCAAGATGCGCGGAAAGCGTGCATTCACTGATCAAACCGATGCCGTTCCTCGTGCCAAGACCGTGCCAAGACCGCACCAAGTTCTTCCATCTCGTGTTGTCACTGGCAGGATTTGAGCATTGCAGAAATACGGAGTATGTATAGTCTGTAGTTACGAGTTACACTTGTCACTGCTTCAGATGCGATGAGCCCGAAACCGCGAGCCCGCCTTGGAAGACGTGAGATGCGTTCGCGACGAAGCTGTACTCCTGGGAGTACAGAGCACATACATACATACACACCTACCTAGGTACATGCCTACCTAGCCTGGAAACGAGATCCCGGACGGCGATCCAGCATTCTGAGCACTGTTACGGAACTTACTATGTACTCCGTATGTACATACCCATGTACGATGCAGGGGCGGCGAGGGAAGCTGAGAAACATGGGTACATATGTACTCCGTACGTACATGTAGTGGGAGTCGGGCGCGTCAATTTTCCAGGTACATAGGTCACACACCACAGCACAAACATCACTTGACAAGACGAAACTATGATTTAAAGCACTCTTGCTCTTTTTTGTGTAACAACTAACAAGCCAAAACAGCGCGCGACTCGCACAAACAAAACATAACTTCATCGTCTAAAACTAATCATCAATGGCGTATAAGTAAAGGTTGTAAGAACGCCCGCGGCCTCCCTCTAGATATTCTCTCTATCCGATTTAGCTTCGCAACGCAACGAGGCGTTTACTCCAACTGTCCATCCACGCATCCCTCCCTGCCATTCACGGGATTGCACCTCGCCACCTTGCCGCCCTCCAGCTCAACAACATACTTGCACCCTCCATAGCGCTCACTCTGGCCCTTGACAAAGAAATCCGTGGACACGACCTGGGCGCCTGATCGGAGCGCCCCGTCGCGCTGGAAGGTCGTGCAGTTGCGGACAGTATCGAGGGCGCTGTCGGCCATGCTGCGCACCCAGTATCCTGCCTTTACTTGTTTCTGGATATTCGCCACGTAGGAGTCCGTCACGGCGTCGTTGAGCTGTAATAGGGGGTGGGAGAAGCTTGTTAGATGAGTTCCGTGGGGTACACATATCGCGCGTGTACAAGAAAGAAAGTATGAGAAACAACAAAAAAGCACCAAGGACGATCCATCAAATGACGGGGACAAAAACGAGAGAGAGAGAGAGAGAGAGAGAGAAGAAGAGGGAGTAGTGAGACGAGAAACACAAAACTCACCTTTTGAAAAGCACAATCCGGATTCCCCGGCGCAGAATTCGTAAACAGGACCCGACCCTCTAAATTGGTCTTTCCCTCCCGATACTTCCCATTCACGCCATCATCCCGCCCATTATCCATCAGGAAGAATACTCTGCCCCTCGCGGAGTCCAAATCCGGCCATCCATACTTCAGGACCGACTCCTCAAGCGTGTGGCCCGGACGGCGCAAATCATCCGGCGTTATGAGCTGCTTTGGCCCAAACACGGACCGGATATCGGCGTCGACTCCGTCCAGGAGGGTCGCGTTGTCCCAGGGGACGGCTTTGGCGCCCCCGAGAACAGCCCCCAGGGGGCTGGCCACCTTGAATTCGGTGACGATGCTGAGAGGGAGGGCCTTGGGGTGAGCGTCCATCCAGGTTTTGATGACGCGGAGGCAGTCCAGGAGGGTGGTGCAGATGGTGTTGATGTCCAGGTCGGGGATGTGCATTACTTTTGTGCCGGGGCGCTGGTAGGCTGGGTCAGAGGGGAAGGGGAGGTTTGCGAGTTGCCGAATGAGGGGTTTGGCGTAGAGGCCGCCTTGAGGGTCGGCGAGGATGTCGAGTCTATTGGGGGAAAGAGGAGAGAGGTTAGTATGTGACGTGTGTTGGGATATTCTTCTTTTTCTCTTCCCATCCCCCTTCCTCTTTTTTTTTTTTTTTTTTTTTTTTTTTTTTTTTTTTTTTTTTTTTTTTTTTTTTAATGTTCTGTCTTTCTTCTGCTTCGTCTTTTTTCTTCACATCGGCGGAAACGTAAACTCACTCCAAATTCCGAACATGCTGCTCCCCCAACTGCACGTCCAACCGACCATGCCCATAAAACAGGTCCTGCGTAGTTGGCGAAAGCTCCTCCATGACCTTCTTCTCCGCATCAGACGCCTCAACATGGTAGCTGTTGTGCGACCCAATGACCTGGATCTGGTTCATGCGGATGTAATCGCCCCAGGTGAGACCACTTGGGCTGGTGTAGAGTGTTCCTCTGCCGCAGGCCCCATCCGCGGTGACGAGAGCCGCGAGGGCGATGGCCGCGAGGCTGAGATGCCGGTTATGCTGGAGGAGCGGTCAGTCGATGGATGTTTTAATCAAAGGTAGTTTTGGTGCAAGAGATTGAGATTGACGGATGCCAGGTAATGATGGAGACGCGTATCAAGTAGACGGGTAGGTATGTTATTGCTTTGACTTGTCGTCTTGGTCATGGCATTCCACCATACAAGACAGGAGCGCAAGCAAAAAGCCCTCGTCGCGCCTTTGTACACGCGCCACCACACGACCAGTGACGTACCATGATATGTAGTTTTAACCCCTTGAAAGGTTCACGCCTCAGCTTTCACGTTGTAGATGGACAATCAATCGCTCTGTGATCCGTAAGGACGCCAAGATCAGTAATGACAACTCGGCAGTAAAAAGCGCAATAAGAATTAAGATAGAATCCGGAGGATATTCGCCGAAGTAAAGAATGTATGTAAAAAGTCTTTACTTCAGCCAGAAAGAAGAGTACCTTGTAGACCGGATCACCGGATGCAAAGCCCCGTCAGCGGTCACTGCATCTGGCCACCCCGCCTCATCTTTTAGTACCTGTTCCGTAGGTCTAAGGTACATACATACATACAGCCTATCCCACGTGCCGCGCCAGGCATGTCCCTTTGGCCAATTGACTCTGGGGTCTGTACGGACTACCGTACATATTTATACCTAAGGTAGGTACTCCGTACGGTATGAGAGGTATGTACGGAGTATGTACATACGATTGGGGTTTAACTTTAAGTTAAAACTTTTTCCATTCGCGGGGTGCTGCGGCGCCATCGATAATCGAGCTAGGTACCTATGTACATGTACATACCTTAGGAACAGTACTCCGCAGGTAACCCACACTGACAACTGTACAATGTACATATGTACATGTATACAAGCGCAGCGAGCAGAAAGCCTCCTTGTCGTCACATTCTCGATGCGCCGAGTCAAAACCTTGAACAAAACAGCACGAATAATAAGTCTACCTAACTATCTACACATAAATTATCGAGTACATGTTCTACAGAGCGCCACGTGCATCACTTGACGAAACTTCCTCCACCGCACATGATGCCATACTCGTTGTCCCTTCCATCAGATGATCAGACACATATGTACATAGGTGCCTAGGTATGTCAGTAATTACTACGGAGTAATCATGTCCCCTCGCGGCACGACTGGCCTCCCTTGTCAAAGGTCCAGTTTTCGGCTGGCCCTTCGCGGGCGACCGCTTCGCCGAAGCCCCGACGTATCAGCCGTCACGTCAACAACAACAGAATCTCGCACCGCCTTGCCATTTGCCTCAATGCCCTTGCCACGTCGCCATTTCCTGCCCCTCTCCGGCTCATCCCTCTCCGGCTCACCGGCCTCGTCCGCCCGTTTGGGCTCCAACGCGTCTTTTCTGCCCCGCGCCTTCCGTTCGTCGCTTGTAGTCAGGAATCGGTGCACCAGTCTGTGGTCCAATACTCTTTCCTCCTTGTCCCATGGCCCGGCTTTGTCTGTTTTGGGCCACATGTATCCGTACAGCTTGGAATGCCGTTCGCATCGCGGGCAAGAAGCCTTGGTGCAGTAGGCGTGTTGTTGTACAAAGTAGTCGTTGCAAATCGTACATTGAATCCATGCCATGTCGGGCTCCGCCAATAGCAGAGGTGTCAGCACGTAGTCGCCTTGCTTGCGCACTCTCATCATCCGCGAGGGAGCCTGCCCTTTCGCGAGGCCCTGTTGCATGCGCTCCATCTTATTACTTGCATATCGTTGCACTTTGGTCGCGGCTGTCACATTACTTGCGTGTCGTTGTACTTGTTGTACTTTGGTCGCGGCTGCCACTTCGGACCTGTCTACAGCTTCGATACTTGCGGCAATTGTGGTCACGGGCCGTGGCTCGGTAGGGCTTGTCATGTTCAGAATAGCTGCAATCGACATACTTGTGGCGGCACTCGTAGTGCGCGAAACGTTAATCGTATCCAATTGTGACAGGCGCGGCGATTGTGGCTCCGTGTGGTGAATACTTTCCGGTGACAAAGGGGCCACAGAGCAAACCGAGCCACTGCGGGAAGGCTCCATGACGGGGTCCCAAGCTCTGTGCCTCGATACCTTGGTGGGAGTTTGGACGACGGGCTCAGGGGTGTTCTTTTCAGGTGATGTGACGTCTGTTTCAACAGGTTCTTCGTGACTTGAAGACAAGCCACTACCTATTGAGCTGCCTCGTGGAGATGATGAGAATGAAGCAGGCACCAAGTCGATGGTGTGGCGAAGTCTCTTCGCAGGAGTGATGGGTGGTGTAGCCAGGGCCGCCTCCGGACGCTTTCGGCCACTTGGGGTACCAGGCACCAGTTGTTCTGCCGCTGATAAATCTTGCGCAAAACTGAGCCGTGAGACTTTTGGTCGCGTTCGCATCACTCGTGGCCGTATCCCAGGAGTGACTGACGGGGTGCGTGATCCTCCAATGCTGTCGTCCCGCCGACGCCGCCGCAACGAGTACGCCTCGGTCCCCTCGTTCTCTTGGTTCGACTGAATCGTCGCGCCCTCTACAGATTTCGCAGAGGCCCAACCATTCTTCAATCCTCTCTCGCAAGTCTTGCACAGACATTCACAATTGTCCTCTCCAAAGTAATTGTCTCCGTAGGAAACCGTTATCTCTTCGCCCGCCTCGATCGGCCGAACAGCAACAATAACAATGCCTGCGTGTCCAGTCGTCATGAGTTTTGCATTTGCATCGCAGTCGTGATTAGCAAAGCGCGCAGGCCCCATGAACAAGCTCGTGCTCTTGCTTCTCGAGCTGACAACGATGCTGAAGTCCTTCTTCCGCACCGAAATCTCCTGCTCCTCCGCTGGCGTGATGACGACTTGAATGCCGGACAGATACTTGATAGCTTCATTGCGCTTGATGTAGCGCCTTGCTGTGATGCTCGCCTCATGGGAAACAATAGTGTATCGGTTGGTGGAGCTGACTTCCCATGCGCAATCGGGTAGGTAAATCTGAACATATCTGTGCAGATGTCGCTTAAAGTCGTCCTTTTCTTTGGCCGTCTTGAGACTGCTCAGAAACCTTTTTAATCCATCCGTAGCGAGCAATTTCTCCTCTGCGGCAGGCACGTCCTTGCACAAAACGACTTCTTCCCGGATGATCTTGCTGATGACGTCTTCCGAAACCCCTCGCGAAGCGTGGTACGAGGGCCGATTCTTGGGCACAGTCGTCCAGTAGTAGACATGGTCGACCAGCGCATCCGTTAGTATGTCATCATATGCCGACAATTGCGCCAAAGTGAGCCGGTGCTTCACCGCCGTTGAATTTCTGGGCGGCATCGCGGATGCGCAGGCGAGAAGCAGTCAATTCTCAATACCCCCCTCAGCTCCTCAGTCCTACTCTAACCAAGACGAAGCTAACAGAGAGTGAGCCACTTCTGTGGTGCGAAGGTATCGAGCTCGCAAGGCGTACCCAACTCCTCACAACGTCATGAGCCCGAGGCCCCCACGACCTCAGGATCCCCAGAGGAAGTCGAATCGATAAGACGGAACGAGGTTGATGCGCAGCGATCTAGGTGGCTGTGGGTAACAGTTGGCGATGTGTTCAAGAATCAGTAACAAGGAAGGGACTGTGGGAAGAGGCTCCAGGTGCTCTCCGGTAACACAATTGGGAAATGAGGGAAAAGTTAGAACGCATATCTCTGGCCGAAACTCTTGTAGGTACATACATACATACCTACCTACCTACCTACCTCCTACTCAAGCCCATCCCAACCAGCGTGGAGCCCGAGACAACGGCCAGCCCCCAAAAAAAGAGTCGCTGACCGGGCGACCGCAAGGGGGAACGCAAGTTGCAACCCTGTTGGTGGCCGGTGGCCGGTGTTGGCCGGTGCGGCACGACCGCAGGAGCGTGATACACCACGTGACATGCATTCTTCGAAAACCCCATCGCAGATTGCCATCTCGGCCTTTGCGACATCGCGACAAGCCAGCCGTTGCTCAAGCCCGTAACGTCAAGCAGTTGCATCTGTGGCTGGTCCGTCAAAAATGATTCAAATCAAGGTCCGTCACTAGGAGTCCCATTCTCAACCATCACTCCTAAATAAAACAGCGCTGAACAATCTCACAGTCGATACTGAATTGCATCGACAACTCAGGTGCAGCCCTTGTCGAATGCCTCCTGGTCGTCGGGCAAAAGGCCCACGCTCGCATCGGTACGTCTCGCGTCACTCCCCATACAAACAACAGAACCGTTCATCTCATGAGATTGCTTGCGCTACTCACGTCATCCTGTCTGTATGTTCTAATCCGAGCTGCATGCATCTAGGTGATCGCATCGTGGTCGTCGTTCAGGAACACAGAGGCTCAGCCTCCTCCGGCATGGCTGGCATGAACGCCGCCGTCAAGGTAAGGCGTGGCGATATCCGACACGCCGTCGTTGTTCGCACCAGGTATCCCACGCAACGACGCGACGGGACGGTCGTTCGGTTCGATGACAATGCGTGTGTGCTGTTGAACAAGTCGGGGGATCCTGTCGGGACGCGCATCAACGGCGCTGTTGGGGCGGAACTGAAGAGGAAGAAGTGGAGCAAGGTTTTGTCCATGGCTCCCATGCAGGCGTAGTTGAGGGTCGGCGCATCGACAAGATCGAGTTTGGCTGGATGGAGGAGGAGGAGGCAATACTCGGGGACGGAGTCAAGAGGCGTGCTATGAGAAATATGGCGGAGAAACATACCAGCAGACATGCTGTGGGAATGCGACTGGAAGAGACGAGATGTTTCTTCCTCGTGTCGAAAGAGGTGACATTGTATTATCAAAAATTTGGCATTTTTCGAGGCGTTCAGATAAGGAAGGGCACGAAGCTTATTTTCAATCTCACATCATTTACAGTTCATTCATACTCTTGCATAATCAATAATGAGGCGCAAGGCCTGAAATTGTCCGACCACCAAGGCCGAGTCTATCCTATTATAATTCTAAACAAGGGACACAACTCAGAAAGCTTCTGTCAAGGGAATCCCATGATGACAATGTGACATTACGACCGGACTGTTTGGCCGGCGAAACATATCGTCCTGTGGCAGCCTGTAACAGGAGACTAAACGCGCCGTATCAAGGGGATGAAGTAAAATAAAGAAACCTCCCAAAAACGCCCTTTTCCATAATGTATGTATGACAAGACAAAACCAGAACCATCCTGAATGGTTCACGCCAGCCGCAGAAATCGTGACATCTGCCTGGGACTTCGGGTATCATAGCTCGTAAACGACTGGACTAGTCAAAAATGTGACCGCATTCGCAGCAAACGTAAAACAGTTTCTTTGCCAATCATGTTAGTCTGCTGTCATTGAATATTCGATAGGTGCCAAGCCCCGGTGCCAATGACACTGGGAAAAGTGATGGCTTACCATTCCAGTTTCGGCACTTCGCTGCTGAGATTGGAAAAACACGGCCTCCTCGTGGGTGCAGTTGGGACACGTCTTGTTCGAGCGAGGAAGCTATAACCAAGAAGGACAAAACAGTGATCATGTCAGCCAGAGGTTCAAGGGCGAAGACCATCGAATTCCAGCTAAAAGAAAACACGCATTGACTGCAACTGCTCGCAACGTCTCAAGGGTATGAACAGTCGCTAAAATCTCTCTCGCAAGTCATCACCGCCCCATAAAGAAGCGCAGCGGGAGGCGTGACTCGAAGTCCCACGTCGTGGTTGAATCAAGTTCGAGGTGTAGGCTGATTACAGCGCGACGATCATCGCGCCGTCTTCAGCGAAATCCTGTCCATCTGTCGTGTCGGATAGCGAATCGCTCCTGGAGGGACTAGAAAGACTAGCACCATCGCTCGTTGAATCCATGAGCTCCTCGTCGTACTCGTCGAATGGGTCTTCGAGTCCGACCCAGGACAGAGAAAATTCGCAGAGCCCCATACTTTCCTTGTGCTGCTTCACCCCCGACTGCATATCCGAAGTGACATCCAAGTCTGTCGCCATTTCTCCACATGTGCCGCAAAGAATGATTCCCCCACAACATAAGCAAATGAAGACTGGGACCTGACTAACCGTTGGATCAGATCCAACATCCTGGGTCACACCAGCGGTCTCGCCGGCAGAGTTATTCAGGACGTTGCGGAAGACGCAGGTGGACTGTGCCTCCTCGGTATACTGGCAGGTTCGGCAAGTAAATTGCAGCGCGTGGGCGTCTTCGTCCTCCTTGGGATATAACATGTTGGAGCATTCGGAACAAAAGCGGAAGGTAATCTGTTCGAGCTTTTTCGAGCCAGAGCCCTGGGGAGACGTGGTTGACAGCGGAGTAGCCATATTTTTTAGTATTTATTCTTTCTTGCGCTCTCGTTGTAGAATGCAGCGGAAGCAGTCGGCTAATTTTGCTGAAAAGGATGTGACTCTTGTTTGATGCAAATGATGATTTCGGGTATACTTGGATGAGCGCGGTTGCCTGGACGCAGCTCACAAAAGATGTATTATCGCGAGAGATGGGAAGACGGGACGAGATGTTGTCTTGCTTCTTCGCAATGAGCAAGTGTCGTGTCGAATGGGTCGATGAAGGTGTGGAAACATTAACAATGCGCGAGGAAGGAGAGATGAAGTGCCTGTTGAAATGGTTGAAATGCGGCCTGAATGTGGGGCTGATGAGAGACGGGGGCCGTGACGGGGCTTGTCATCTGTGATCTCGTGCTTGGCTTCAGAGCAGACTCAGCAGAGGCTAACTCTAACTTATAATACGTAATAACGACAAACCACATGCACGCACTCAAGTTGTCACGGTTTCCATGGCCGACTACAATGTTTCTACGGCGAGAAATCAGGGCAGCTCGTGTTCTCTATGGATTAAAATCACGTTCCAAATGACCTGAATGTCTTTTGAACAGCACTTGTATCGGCGTCGCTTGCATCGCCTACCTACCTAGGTCTACTCCGTATGCTGAGGTACACTGCACCTCAGCATGTACACATGTACCTAGCAGCACTCTTGGAGCAATGACGGGATGCTACAGCCACTGTAGGTACACCGGCACAGAAAGGCGAGCATTTTGGGGAAGACAGCTTCGCAACTGCGTTCACAACCTAGGTAGCTTCGCCCTCGTTTCACGACTCCCTGGCCGACCCTATGGACGCCTCCGATGACAAGTCGTGCCTGCTCACCGGCGCGGAGACGGGAACAGGGATGACGGAATCGCGAGATCGAACAAGATGACCATCCACATGATACATACATCCCTGGTCAGTGGTGGCACCGTGACACGATGAGCCAAATCCGAAAACCTCGCCCTGAATTGCATCTTTGCAGAACGACGGGCCCAGAGCGGGCGGATGTGACCCTATCGCCGGCCACCGGGCCACGATCCAAGGTGGCATTTTATCATCTGTAACAACTTATTATACAAGGCTGTGGTAAGGGAAAATTGCTAAGCGCCGCGCGTACGGAGTCACGAGTGCGATGTGTAAGTCATCAGGCTGCAGCTGAGAATCGAGATGCTTCTCTTTGTCAGCGACTCAGCTTGCCGCCCGAACTTGGCCGCACCAACAAGGGCCTCCAAGGCTCCAAGGCTCCTCGTCTGCCTGCGTCCTCTCATTGGCTGGCGTGTCTTCTCCGTGCGTGGGCCGTGGCTGTGATCTGCCGTGCGGAACGATCGTTGCTCCGCCAGCGTTCTTTGCTAGGCTTTGAGCATCCAATCCGCGCCTCCATCTCGCGACTACCAAGTACCAACATAGCGACGCTGCGGCTTTCCCAATTTGACACGTCCTGCGTCACTTATGTACGCAGTTCACACCTGACTAAATACCACCTTCATTTTCTAACCACGTCTTATTCGACTTTTACTTCCTGGTCAACGACAGCTGGCCCCCGAGACAACCTCAATTCTCTTCAATCCTTCTCGCCTTCTTTACTGAGCACTTTCCCTTCACAATGGTACGTCCTGGCCACTGTCCCTCCACAGGGCGAACCTCCATCTCTGAAGAAGTCCTGATCGCCTTGCGTGGCGCCGCTATCGGTGTAGTTATGGCATGCATGCTCTTTAGTTGCTCTCTAGTCCTCATGTCCTCATCGTGTCGAACCTGCTCTGTTCAACTTCCCGCGCCAGATCTGATGGTCCAATGCTTGACTAATACCTCATTCACCTTGTGTTCTGCACATAATCCAGGCTGAATCCGGTCTCCCACCCAACTGGGAAGTGCGTCACTCCAATTCAAAGGGCCTCCCGTACTACTTCAACTCTGTCGACAGAGTGTCCTACTGGGACCCTCCGCAGGGCACCGACACGGAAAAGCTGAAGGCGTACATGGCTGCGAATCACGGCGTGGCCTCGCACCCTTCTGCCTTCCCCGGTGCCCCCGAGGGCAAGATTCGCGCAGCCCATTTGTTGGTGAAACACAAAGACAGCAGACGGCCGAGCAGCTGGCGAGAGGTAAGCTGATTCTTCGTTTCTGGCACTTGAACACTCTTAATCATGTCACTACGAGGGACTAGATTGCCTCGCTTGCCTGTTGAGCATAGCTGACGGTTCCCGCGAAATTTAGGCCGAGATCACACGTACCAAAGACGAGGCCATGGAGATTATCCAAGCGCACGAGCAAATGATCAAGTCTGGAAAAGCGACCCTGAGAGATTTGGCGTCAAGCGAGTCCGATTGCTCTTCGGCTTCCAAGCGTGGCGACCTCGGATACTTCGGTCGTGGCGATATGCAGCAGCAGTTCGAGGAGGCCGCCTTCGCTCTGCAGCCGGGCGAGATCAGCGGGGTTGTCCAGTCAGACAGTGGATTGCACTTGATTGAGAGGTACATTACTTGAACACCACTACGAAACGCGTCGAGGAGAGCGAAAAGCTGACTTGAGAATTAGATTGGAATAGAATCGATACACGCCGGAGAAAGATCTACTGGACACTTGGGCAACAATGGCTATTACACCACAGCGATGCAAGCGATGTCGTAGACGAAAAAGGAGGAGGAAAAATTTACACATGCGATGCCTAGTTTTGCATCCAACAGAAAAGGCTTAGACTTGCTCAATTGAATCGATAAATTATACCATGCTCAAAGATGCTCCCTTTGGGCCTTTGCAATATACACACACGTCTGATTTTTTTTCCATAAGTCTCTCTCGGCTGCACGAATGCAGCTCATGGGGCTTCCTCAGAGTTGTTCTTGCTGATGCCATCATCCACGGTCAATTGTCGCATCCGGATTCACATTTCCGTATGTTCCCGGCCGTTCAGTCACATCATCTCAAGAAGGACTCAATGCAGACAAGGACATGTCTTGGGCTACGCACAGTATCTGCCGTCTCAACAATCACTCATGTCACATTCAAGATGAGTGAAGCGGTATAGTAGGATCAGCTAACTTGCTGCGCAGTGCGAACCCAATGCTAGGACGAAGCTTTTGAAAGGCTTCGGCGTTGTAGGGGTGACTTATAGACACTGAGAGCGGTAGCTACCTAGGTAGTAAGACCCCTGGGCCTCCATACGAAAGAAATTGATTTTCAATTATGTACCTAATGTACAAGGGAACTTCGACTTTGCGAAATTTTAATTTTTCCCTCCAGAAATGCGCTATCGGGTAAGAGACGGGGGAGCTGATCTCTCCGTAATCGTTGACCTGTGTTAAAGTAGGTAGGCGTTGGAGGAAACGTACTTGTGAGTCGTGACATCGTGTACAATTTGCTCCCTCATACGGAGTATAAGTACCTCCAGTCGAGAACAGAACACATATGTAGGTTTTGATCAAAGTTCATGGGTGGTGAGAATTGGAGGTACATATGTACGTAAGATACAGGTACATAGAGTTCAAAACTTCAAACTTCAAAATCCAAGTCGTGTTCTATGGGGCGACTGTAGCCAATCAGTGTGCGTTCCCAAATCCCGACTGCGCATTTACTGAGAGCCGAATCCCCGCCGCATCGGAGCGATTTTCGACATGCGATCAAAGTTGAAGTTAATGACGTTTTTTTTCTTCAATTATTAGCTGTACGTATTTACAGTGTTGTTGTGTAGCCGCGTTATGGTGCATGTAAAGCACCGCCATTACATACAGCATTCTTTTAAAGAGAGCATTGGAGAAGCGCGAACCACCCGTTGATTACCAGGTACATAGTCTGCGGGAAACCGTAGCCGGCCGTCCGTGTGGGTTCTAACTTCTAAGAATTGTGAAAGGGGGTAATTGGCCGAAGTTTCGAGCAATTTCACCCTCTTGACTGCGAGTCTGGAGCGGCGCAGACAATATCGAAAGGACGGTCTCAACTCGCCTCAGTGGTTTACTTTTACTTTTCTATCCTACCCTCGCGTTCGCTGCAGAGACGGCCAGCGATATGCTGCAGGCGTCTCAATTGTGATGCGAAACAGCACCCCTAGGTGCCGCTTCATCACGTTTTATCACTTTTGCCGCCACTCGCGTCCTTCGCGCCGACACATCCCTCCTCCTTCCACAGACGAAGCCAAATGGATACTGAGCGCATGAAGCAGACCGTGGCGACGGTGCTGCGAGCATCGCGCGCCTGTGGCATTCTGACCAGTCGAGACGATGTGCAAGCTGCGCTGAACGACGCTCATCATGGCCCCCTGTTTGCCGAATGGGCTTCGCTGCATCTGGGGAATGATACGCTCCTAACGGCCCATGAACTCCAAATGTGAGTGATGGACCAGCGGGGCTCCTCCAATTCATCTGTCTGCTTTCTCGTTGTCCTTTTTGCTCGGAACTGCAAGTATCCCGGTAGACTAACAAACCACCCCCCCCCTCGCCTCAGATATACTGAGTTGGATAAAACAGGACGCGTGGATCAGCTGGCCGACTCGCATGATCTGTCTTACGTCCAAGCTGTCACAGAAGAGGAGTTGCGACTGGCAATTGAGCAGTTGGGCCAGTCTACAGAGGCCATTGACAAGCAGACAGAGACATTGCGCCAGCAACGGGATGCTCTGTCGCGGATGGTCAAGAGACAGGCCGAGAACAAGGCCCGTCGAAGGGAGATGGAGCGTGTGCAGAAGCGCAGCAAGGATGTGCAAAGAGCTCAGCTCATGAAAGAGGTCAGACGGGGTCTGCAGCTTTACTTTTGTCCTCCTTGATGACTATCCTCTTTTAACACTATTTTTTTTCTTTCGCTTTCTGCTTCACAGGTAGATACAATCACGCAAGACGTCAGTATAAGGCTCGCAGAGCTTGAGCTGCAAGGCCCGTCTATAAACGACCAAGTCAGTGCTCGTCTCCAGTCAGACGATGCACTCTTGTCTGGTCTTCAGAAACTGGGGTGGGAGCTGGAGCAGCCAGACCGTGACGAAGAACGGGCCGTTGAAAATCTTCGACAGATATGCATGCGGTAAGATGGCTCTGTCCGTTTTTTTTTTTTTTTTTTTTGAAAGTGTTTGAGCATTCTATGGACACATCAGTATATAAAGATACACCTAACTGTGTTGATCCATCCTGCTAACACACCATACGCGCAGGCTGATCAAAACGACTGTCCAGACTGTCCGGACTAGGCTGGACACAATCTATCTGGAAACGCTGGTCGCCGCAGAGAATTCAGGCGGCATGAAGCCCGCCACGGGCCAGGAGGTGACAGAGCTCCAAGAAGAAGTAGAGTCACTGTACTCGGAAATCTTGTCCGTTGCTCAAATCTCCATCGAGAAGCAATATCTCGAGCCGGCTCTGCAGTCTGTCGCCACCAAGAATGGGCGAAGTCTCGGCAAGACCGTCTCATCATTAAACTACGTTCGTACATAGCACACTTTCAATGCGGCCCATGCTTACCAGAAGCACACATGTTCCACTACTAAAACATCTTTGGGCTTGAACAGATTACCGCATGCCTCTCGCACTTGCAAGAGCGAACGACCAGACTTCACGCACACGTCGAATCACACAAGTCCTACCAATTCGCCACCGAGGCCATGACCGCTACAGCCAAGGCCGAACTAGCCATTGACGTCGCACCGCCCACCAAGAGGACTTCAAACAATCCCATTCCCATCTCGCCCGTCCGGCGCGCCCCACAGCGATCATACGGCTTCCAAGAAGGCGACGACGGAGACGAAGAATCCGCCTTGGAAACTCTCCTAAAGAGACTGGCCATCTCACTACCCCCAGAAGGCGAAGCATCCCCCACAGCAAGGCTCAACGCCCTAGCCAAGATGGTCCATCAGCGATCCCGTAAATGCGATGAAGTCGCCCACGCAGCCCACGAGAGCTTGGAGATCGTCACGAGGACGCACCTCACGGATGCGAAGCTCGCGGTACAGCTCCTCAAAGATAGTCTCCTCGCAGAAAGCCCATTTGGAAAAGTCAATTTCGTTGATCCAGATATAGAGGGCTCGATAGATGTCCTGAGGCAGGAGCTGGATAAGGTGCAGGATAAGTTGCGCACGCTGGAAGAGCAAGGGAAGAGGGTTGTGGCTAGCAGTAGTGTCAAGAGGGATGAGTTTGTGGAGAGGTGGGGGAGATTATAGGACGTGTTGTAACTTGTACAGGTATGTAACTTTTCGTGGCGGGAAAAAGATGGTTAATAAAGTGTGCTTTCTTCAAGGAGGCGAAGTTTGAATGGCAGGGGAAAACGCTGAATATATGCAACAACCAGTACCATTTATAGATACAAACACGCTCGCACTAACGTAAGTTTAGGTAGACAGGGAGAAAGGCCCTCAACCGCACAGCATGGTTCAACCGCTGCCAAGACGTTCAACAAACGCAAATACATACACAAAACCTCTGTTGTCAAGCCAAGGCGCCTCCAGAGAACATCATGCCAACGTCACACGATACGGTACATTGGGAGGGAAACCAAATAGGAAATATAATCTAGAATAACACAAAAAGACACAAAACGTGATAGTGTGTGGCTGATCGCTTTGCACCAACGAGAAACGCAAGTCTAGCAAAAGGTATATATATACTTGTTGGCCAAACAAGAGGTATTCCAATGAGCAGTCATGATCCAAGCAAGCAGAGAAACCGCATTAAGAAAACGCAATAGAGAAATACCGCAGAAATCCAATATGTATGTGTCCTGGGCCCGCAATAGCCGTGTGCCAAAATATCAAGGTGGCGGCGTATCGACGTGGCGGCTTGACTCAAACCCCTATGTGCACACACTACCCCCTGCTCAACGCTCCTACATTCTACTGTATCATCTTTACTCGATGATTAAGTCTTTTTTCTTCATCATGGTTTGGGCTGAACGTCCCCGGCCAGGTTCATGTGCATAATCGCATCGGCCGTCCAGTCCGCCTCTTGAGCCTCTGTCGGGGTAGTGCCCCAAAAGTCGAATCCTTCTCTTCCGTCCACGCCGGGAAGACTCATTCTAATTGTCGGTGGGCCTTGACTCTCACCTCCTGATGTGCCAGGTTTGGACCCCACAGCTGGGGGCGGCTGGTCGTCTCGATAAGGTTCAACCTGCCGTTGCTGTTGCTGCTGCTGCTGCGAGGGGGAAACGTCGCTAAAGTAGTCGTGAGTGTCGGATGGCCTGCGATGCACATGGTTTCCCGATGACGTGCTCTGTGCATACCGAGTCGGTGTTGCTTGGTCGTCCGTCGTCGCCGCCGCCATCATAGACGATGATCGGGGGCCAGGCACCACTGGCGGGGGAGGCATGTAGGACATGCGGTTTATTTGCACGTCCAACTCGTCTTGTTCTAGTAGTTGAGGTGCATGTTCCACGTTCCTCAAGCTCGACGCTCTGACGGGAACGCCGGCGCTACGAATGCTTCCACTCGACACGCGGTTTCCATCAATTGTAACCCCACTGCCGCTGCCGCTGCCGCTGCCGGCGCCGGCCTCGCCCGCCGCTGAAGCGTCCATGTCACGAATGGAAAATTGCGCAACGGTACGCAGCTTCCTGGTGACCCAACCAGCAAGGATCTTGCCTCGCTGCTTTTCGCCGAGTCGGGAGCGGGGAAAGTCTCCCTTGCTGACGAATGCCACAATGTCTACAATGATTTGATGCTCATTGAGGATGGCGTTGACGATGACTGGCACAAGGGAGGCGAGATACGGCTTCCGGTTCACTTCGACGAGTACCACAACAAGCCCACCGGCTTGGAAAACAGCGCTGCGCAAAAATCTATTAGCGAAAGCGCGACAATGATGGCCTACGAGAGGGAAAAGTGACGGGTAGGGTGCCAAAACAGGTTTAACTTGGAATTTCAACTTAAAACAATTGACAAGATGTGCACTTACCAGCCACCAGGCACGATGTTGCGGTGTGCCCGCTCCACTGAAGACTCAATGTCCATGGGGAAATGGCTCAGGCCGTTGATTTCAAAAGTCTCGCCAATACTTCCCAAGACAAAGAGAACTTGCATCTCCACCAAGGCACCCCCAGGCCCTATAGCGCGGCTGACGTTGTACAAAAAGCCGAGATCGCCGGTTCGGACATAGGGCCTATTCGGATCGCCGTCAACTGTTCGCCCGTCAAATCTCTCGGCATCAAAGACGTCTTTCGAGCCATAGAATGACTTGACGCAGGCCTCTGAATCAACCCAGATTTCCCCATACTCGCCGTCGAAGCAGTGCGTCCGGTTCTCCGGGTTCACAATGGCGATCTGGGTTGAGACCGGTACCATTCCAGAGTCTTGAACCAGCAAGGCTCGGGGGTCGGACTCTACGTCAGTAGATACAACGAGACCCCTTCGCAAGGCTTTCGCGTCAAGCCACAGCTCAACGGGCTCTATGCACATGTACGATCTCGATGCAACCATGGGGTTCAAGACATGCGAGTACACCGTATTGATGGCTGTCCTATCGAGACCAACACTGGCAAAATGTAACCGCACCTTTTGGAAAACATCAACCCGTGGGCGGCTCTCGGCCGTGATCATCATGTTTCTCAACTCATGCAGAGTAAAGCCCTTGGCTGGCATGACTGCCATGGCGTGGTCCAGCATCTGAGGCGTCGCATACGTATCCTTAATTTTATACCTCGAGAGTGCCACAAATAGCGAAAGCGGACTTTGCGCGAACTCGACGGGCGATAGAAGATACGTAGGCGAACCGGTGTAGATTCCCATGAGACAGGTATGAATGAAGCCAAGTCCAGTTGTGCTCCGCACGCACCCAAGAACTGGACGTGAGCTCGTCATCTGACAAGTCTCTTTTTGGACTTTGCACATGCCTAAAATGGTATCGTGTCCGAGCTGAACTGCTATTCTTCGCTGATCCGGCGTCCAGTATGTCCAGACAAGAACAGGATACCCCGGACGAACCCACGCAGGATCAATAGTCAACCCAAGATCCCGGAGACCGTTGTTCTGCTTAGGAGGCTTCGTCGTGTTGTACACATTCGGAATCGTGATTTTCAGAATTTGAGCTGACTGTTTGATGTGGCTGGAAACTGGCTTGAGTTTGATCAGATGGTCCACATCCTGGTTGACCAACACTACCTTGACGTTGTAGTCGGCGATGATGTGAAGAAACGCTGGGACATCCTCGTTCAGCCGGTTCTGGTCGAGCGGGGCCATTGGTATGGCGACGGCACCCAAGTTGATGCACGCATGAGTGGCATATACGAACTCCTCTGAGTGCGTGTACATAAGCACGACATGGTCTCCAGGTCGTATCTTGACCTTATTCTTCAGGTACATGGCGACAGCGGCTACCTTTTGGTCAAATTTACGCCAGGGAATGCCCTTGCCTTCTCTGCCTCGCCCGTCAATTGTGCAGTAGGCAAGATCATCGGGCTGCCGAGCGACACGCCACTGAATAAGATCTGTAATACAGGCAAAGTTGTTGAGAGGAGTCGAAGTGCGATCGTCGATGACGACCTCCCTTAGGTCAATACCAGAATACTGCTTCTCAGCAGGTGCCAGAATATCGGATCGTGATTCCGAGGAGAGCGGGGACCAGATGCCACCAATTGGGTCAATGCCAATGGGCAGGTTAAGCACCGCATGCTCTACTCCGAATTTGACGTGTACGCAGGGCAAATTACCGAGGTCGAATTCTCGGCGACAAAGCATGTTTCCGATTTCTCGCCTGCCATTCTTGATGACTCTTGGCAATGAGTTGGGCGGCGTTACCATGACGCAGTACAGCCTGAGGTGATGCTCTTCCATGAGTACCTCCATGACCCTCTCTGCCAGGGAGTCAAGCAGAGCCGTATCGGGCTGACGAGGGGGTCCTCCTGAGGCAAGGGGCGCGGTGGACGCCGAGGCAGTCTCGACGACGACGACAGGCAGATGCTCGTCGTTGACGAAGACGTCGAATGCGGAGCAATCGTAGATCTTGGAAATATTCTTGACTATACTCACAACCATGTGCTGCACAAAGAAGTATCGGTACTCGGCAATCTCATGGCCATGCTCAACCCATTCCACTCTCTGCCTTATGCGGTCTTCGTAAAGGCCCAGAATAAAGATCTTTCCCTCAATGACTGTGCCCAGCAAACCAGTCCGCAAAAATTCTGGCTCCACAGGCGTCGGCGTAGGATCACCTGGGTCGAACTTGTACGGGCGAGCGTGGAAGATCAGTTCTGTGTTCTTTGGCTGCGCCCAGAATCCGCCTGACAGCGAAGGGGAGTCAACCCAGATTTCGCCAATAGCATGAGGGGATGCTAGTAGGCCGGTCTCGGGGTCAACGACAGCCAGAGTGGCGTCGGGGATCGGATAGCCAAATGTGCCCACTCTCACCATGCCAGGCTCGTTAGAGGCCTTCTTGGCCACCTCATCGCCATAGGCCATAACAACAACCTCGTTAGTTTTGAGAGCCTCACGGTCCAAGAGAACCTCGTTCATTTCGGTATTGGCGTGCTTTTCAGTGGTGGTCGTCGTGCCTCCGCTCAGCAGGCTCCCAAAACCGGTTGCGGGTGCTGCTGGCTTGGCTGCTTTTTCGTCTTCTTCATCTGATTCGGATTCGGCCGCAGCCTCTCGCTCCAGCTTCAGAGGTACACCCATGCGTTCTTCTCCGCCTAACCAGTCTCTCACACTTACTACCATCCCACCATGCTCCGGAAGGCACAGCATTGGCGCGACTGCTTGCCTCGCCCTAGGGTTCCGCAATGGACGTAGCCATCTGTCCGCCAGTACCTCGTGGAATTCGCCGTCAACTGTCAGCGTGTCGATTAAACAAATCTTGACGGCTTGGAAGTTTGGTTCCACCCCCTTCTTGTAATTCCGCGTTGTCATGGGATCCTGCTGATAGTTATACGCCGCTCGCTTCAACCCAGGATAATCAGCTACCATGATGGTGGCCTTGTACTTGGTAATGAGATGGGCATAAAGCCCTGGCACGTCGACGGCCTTGTTGTCGAACCACACTGTGGTGTGGCCACCATAGACCGTAAACAATACACCTAGAATCATGCCTATCCCTTGTCGTGGTTCCAGATATGACAGCAAAATCTCGCTCGCAGATTTACCCCCTCCAATCAAAACGCCGTTCTTGTCTCTCAGAGAGGGATTGAACGTATCCCCAGGCACGCTCCCAGGAGTAGTAGAAATGATGGCGCTTAGACATGCCATCTGGTGCATGATGGTACGATGACTTAGTACAACGCCCCTCATATCGCCCGTCGGTGCCCTGGAGAACTCAATATAAGCCAAGTCCGGGACAGATAGTACTGGTATGTCATCCTTTTTCTTAGGATGATAACTCCCAAACTCATTCGTCTTCCACCACTCCACTCCTTTGGGCCACGTCAGCTTCTGAGCCGTAATTTCTCGCTGAAACGCCTTGAGGTTGTTATCCGTCGTAAGGGCAAGGTGCGCCTGTGTCGAGGTGAGAATGTAGTTAAGACGCTGGTAATCTTGCAGATCGTTTATGGGCACAGCAACAACGCCAGCGATAAAGCAGCCGATCATAGCAATGGTAAAGTCAATGATCTCAGTGTCACGGTACACTAGCGCAACGCGATCGCCACGATAAAGCGAACTCTTGTCTCGGATAACTTGGGCAACTTTTTCAGCCCTCGATGCTAGTTTGTCCCATGTGATGGATGCTATTTCCTTGCCCTTTCCATCGAGCACCCAGTATGCAGGTACCTTAGCGGTTGTGCGAGCGCGATGGCGTAGCACAGCAGCCAGGTTATCAAAACGTGACATAGGAACGTTGCTATCGTGCGGATCATGAATAGAAAAGGGGACCTCTCTCGGCTCTAACGGCTGTAGATACTCCAAGGCTTCAGGAGGTGGAAAATCGTTGGCCGTTAGCATTGGCGGGGGCATAGCCGCCGTGGGGGAGAATGCCTCCCCGGGGGAATATCTGTGTGGTGCTGACGCATATTCACCTCCTGGCTGAGACTGATCATAATGTTGCTCACTAGCAAAGTCGGAAAAGTAACCCTGGGTATCCAGCAGCGTCTGAGTCCTTCCGTCGAGAAATTGATGTTGGGGTCGAGGATGATGTTGTTGGTATTGTTGATACTGCTCCTGCCCCGCATCGGAGTACACTCCATGCTGCTCTGGATTGAAAGCATAATCTCTGGAGACCATGGTTCCGCTTCGAGATTGGGCATCGCTTGATGTTGCAGCCGTTCCAAGCAAGTGCGGTTCAAGTTGCATAGGGCCGGGGCGCTCGCCTACTGCTGTACCAGGCTGCACCAGGCCGACTGCACTGCTATCCCGAGCATGCGAGTTTTGGCTGGACCCCGAGTTAGGGTGATAGACCGAAGAGGCGAATTCGGCGCCATTTTCGCCAGCAGTGTCATATTCAGTAACTTCATTGCT
This sequence comes from Claviceps sp. LM84 group G4, assembly GCA_018360345.1. Lineage (NCBI taxonomy): Eukaryota > Fungi > Ascomycota > Sordariomycetes > Hypocreales > Clavicipitaceae > Claviceps > Claviceps sp. LM84 group G4. The sequence continues at coordinate 61,089 of SRQH01000081.1, forward strand.
ATCATAAGGGACGTGAGTCGGGCTATCGGGATCGTGAATTCGCAAACCAGTTCGCGGAGGAGGAGGAGGTTCGTGGATGGCGGGGGGTGGAGGAGCGGGCTCGCCGTAGCCGTACTGGGCAAGAAGGAGGCCACGTCGTTTCTGATATCTAGATGTCGTTCTCGTCAGGATCGTGGGTACCAGTCGCCGGTTGTGAGCGTGACGCGGAATCAGGTACGCGGGGGATCAAGTAGTTGAATGAAGAGGCGCATGCATCTGATGATTTCGTCTGCAGTCCGGCACAACCTTGAGCAGGCGAGCGCTTACCCTTTCTCCGTTATATCTCCCTCCTAAAAGATTGAAGAGTGAGCACACCCTCCGATAATTTGAAAAGAAGTACAAAGGACACGTCGGGTGTACTGACCTGTAGCTCGCGCTGCAAGTCATCCAGCTTGACCTGAAGCTCCGGTTGGAAATCGGCCATGACGGCGACGACTGAGCGTCGCTCAGCCGGCAGACGAGACTAGATTGCGGCAATTCGCGGGAAGATGGATAAGTTCTGCTGGCTATACATGCTTTGGCGCAACGGCCGTCACGTAGATGTATTACAAGCAGCAGAGCGTTGGGTCGTTGGGTCGTCGTGAAATAGCCTTAGAAGTTAGCGGAGATGGGCAGTGGAGGGACGACTGGGGCCGTGGGGGCTGGGGGTGGGTTTCGAAAAGCGTGAAGTCCCAGTCTCGTGACGTAGTGGGAGGCCAGGAGTCCAGGACTCAGCCGATGTACTACCATTGTTTGTCAACGACGAACGTTCATAGGTAGGTAGGTAGGTAGGTACAGTGGCCCCAAATGAATAACGCGAAAATCTCTCCACTTTTCGTCGCGACGCGTCAATTTAGCTTCATCCAAAAACCAACCCATCATCTTTGAGCAGCCA
>SRQH01000810.1:0-10274 GCA_018360345.1 Claviceps sp. LM84 group G4
CCCCCCCCCCAACTCCGTAAGTTGTAACTGACGATGACACTCTTAGGAAAAAGAACGAAAAATAGACCAAAGAAAACAAAGAAAGAAAGAAAGAAAGAACACAGAAAGAACACAGAAAGAACACAGAAAGAACACAGAAAGAACACAGAAAGAACACAGAAAGAACACAGAAAGAACACAGAAAGAACACAGAACTGGAGTGAGACATCGTGCCGGTGCAGAATGCAGAGTACATGCGAGCAAATGCATGAAAGCCTGAAGGCAGAGAAAGTGTGGAGATACGGAGTACGGAGTACCTAAGCCTGTACCTACCTGGAGGCTGGTGGGCGTGAATTTGTCCCTCGGGAGGGGCGCTTCTTCGGGTGTTTCACATCATGAGGATGCACATATGTAGGTAGCTAGGTAGGTACTAGGTATGTACCGCCGTACCGGCGCTCTCGCAATGCCTGTCGAAGGCTGTGTACGAGCCACAGATCTACATAATAGCATCCTAGCTATACTCTGTATGATACTCCGTACTCTGTAGTTATATACGAGATATATGAGGTAGTAACTACCTACATTAGAGTACATACTCCGTACACATCATTAAAATGCCACTTGACCCGGACTCGTCTACGACTTCACTTCGTACAGACTACGACATATCCACGAGTCGCGACCACATGTCTCGCATTTCTAACAAGTTCGGCACTCGAGAAGCACAGCAGCAAGTTCCTGTTCAAGTCCGGGGGGCTGGAAGAGGCCTGCAAGTGCAGCGCAACATGCATCGCCATCAGCCTTTCCCCGCTCATCATGCATTGCCGCCGCATCTTGTCGGGGTTGCACCAAGTGACAGAGGGCCCAGGGGGGGTTGTCCCGCTGTTTCACGGATCGATATGTATGTACTCTGTACACCCGAGGGGGTCTTGTGATGAATGACTGGGGGAAGCGACCAACCATGATTAAGGATGGGTTAGGGGGGTTTTTTGATACAACAAAGCTTGCGTTCCCGACGGACTGGTTTATAATTATGTACATATACAGTAGGTACATATGTACATACTCCGTAGTCCATAACATGCGGGATGGGATGGCGATGCACTGGTGCCTAGCATGCATTGAGTAAGGAGCGAGGCAGGTTTGGGGTTTGGGGTTTGGGGTTTGGGGTTTGAGTCTTGAGTCTTGACTCTTGACTCTTGACTCTGGACACCGTTTGAGGCATGTCGGTTTCGTTCATGGAGGAATACCATTGGAGGAGGACCCTTCCACCCGGGTTTATGTATGTTAGGTATGTACCTACCTATGTACATACGTACATACTCCGTACGGTAGGTATACCATATTTGTGTATGTACCTGGGTATTTTAGGGGGAAGACTTGGCAAGGCAACCCCGGGCGGTCGAGCCGTTGGAGATGATGCAGAGTGGTATGTACCCAACATTGACAAGTCGGAAAATAAAGAATGAACCAGGTTTTGATGAAGAAAGACTTGCGGGATAATTCAAATTGTACCTAAAGTGAGCGGCTCGGAGGACCCGTCACCCGGCAGTAGGAGCCGGTAAGTCGCAACTTCAAGTGACGTGGCCGAGCCGAGGAGATGAGAAGAAGACCACGTAACGAGGCGCGTAGATGGCGAATTTACTCTCGCGTAACTTTATAAAGGGGGAAGGGGTCCCAGTTTGTACTTGTAGGTACGGAGTATGTACATGTATGTACCTACATACCTGGGCAGGCCTGTCATACTAGGTAGGTAATTTGTAACTTAAACCACGCCCACTTTTGAAGAAAAGAAAAAACCATGCAGAAGAAGTGAAAGGTTGGAAGACAAAAGCATCACAGGCATAGCTACCTACTCCGTACTCCGTAGAGCAGGTTGCCTGTGACTTTGAGCTCGACTTCGAAGCTCGAATACCTATACATACCTAGGTATACCTAGGTATCTTTACCTAATATAGTTGTCGGCAGAGGATGCAAAGATGCCGGGTTGCTCCACGTATGTACATACTCCGTACTGCGCGGTATAGGTAGTTATCTAGGTACGCACGTTATTACACACATTATATTAGCTGCGTTACAAAGAACATGCAATGGGGCCTTGATGTAGAGGGTTTGGCCGATTTTGGCGCCCCTGATATCCAGCGAAAGATATTGTTGTAACTTAGGTATGTATGTATGTACATACCTAGGAGGTATGCATCTATTTACGGAGTACGGAGTACATTGACATGATGCGTCAAGACTCACAGTTTGTACGTACAGTACGACTACGGAGACATAGGTACCTAAGGTAGGTTTGGTAGGTATGTTAGGTAGGGACCTAGTTATGCATGCAGCAAACAACGCGCCTATCCGCCGACGATACATACAACTTACAAGACCCGTTGCACTGTCCGTCGCACTGTGGCACTACAGCCCCGAATTCAACTGGGCTACGGCTACATATCCCTTTCCTGCAAACAAAGTTCCCCCAAGCAAGAACTCCAACGGCGCCCCCATGCGATGAACGACGTGCCTAGGTACATATGTACATAACAACGCCTCGGATGGGGAACACAACGCTCTTTTGTCAAAGCCGAGATTACTTACAAGTTATTATATGTACTGGTATCCGACCACACATACATACCTAAGGTACTCCGTATGTAGGTACATAGGTACACCCCGCGCCCGCAATGCGCTGCCCAAAGCCAAGGCAGCTTGTGGCATCAATGATCATGCATGACTCGGCAATGGTCGGCATCTTGTACGTGGACCCGTCACCTCGATCCGTCGAAGTGATTAGGTATTTATGTAACTCCGTACATAGGTACAATTACCTCTCTACTCCGTATGTACATATGTATGTACATATGTACAATGTGCTCCGTACATACATATACATCTCAAACTTGTCAGTGGTCACTCTGGTCAGCCGGCTTTGTAGAGGCCTTGTCCTGTCGTGGGGTCGGACCCCCCCTTGAGCGTACCTACACTGTACACAGTGTGTAGGACGGCGATGAGGGGGGATCATGATGGGAGAATCGGAGATGGAGAGGCGCACGCTAGCAGAAGGGGGGGTGTTGACGAACGAGAAAGGCGCGCGTTGTGGTGGATGCGTTGCGGTGAGAGAAGTTCTCATTTTGGGTGAGATGAGGTGGTGAAGCGTGAGATCTAATTACGGAGTAGATAGTAGATGCTATCGAGTCCTCCTCTGCTTCATCTTCTGATGGCCCTTTGGCGAGAACGCACCGTGAGACTTGCAGAGGTCGCACCGAGTCACCCGAGTTCACCGACCAGACCACCTCAGTGCCGCGCATCGCATTTTAAATCATTCATGACGGACATGGATGCACGAGCCCGCAATGGCAAATGGCAATGGATTGGCGCCATCTGATGCCATCCATGATCCACCAGCAAACCCCCCGGTCCATTGACCCTGGATGAGACCCCCAGCCGTCCAGCCCGGTTGCCGCTATTGCGAACTAGCAGATCCAAGTCTTCTTTTCGCGACACACCCCCTCCTTGGAGAAATGGAGAGATGTTCTGCTCGCCGGGACCCCCGATCGGTCTGGAATCTGGATTGGGTCCAGGACTCCAGACTGGGGAGACGAAGGAGTCATGTATGTCTGTATACCTACATACGGAGTACCGGTTACCAGTATCATTACCCTCGCTCGCTCTCACAACACGGCACAACGTTGAGATAGCCGCCGCGACGCTAAATCCTCATTTCACTTCACTTCACTTCACTTCACCCCGTCTCTCCTTCACCTCACTGTCGCACATCGTCGCCTCAGTACCGCCTCTTTTTTTTGAGTTTATTCTATCGCCGGCCGCTCGTGTTGTCGAGATGCGCTGCTGCTTCGTGGTGCCACTGTGAACCAATGCTCGAGGTTTGTCCACGCGATATAACTTGCCCCTTTTCTTTGCGCGCTCTATCGCTCGCTGCCTTTGTCCTGGTGTTGCCCTACTTGACCAGTCGGTGTTGCGGCCATGTTTTCATCATGTAGTTGTTTTCTCGGACTGCGCGCCGCTGCGAATGGACGGATCTCTCTGCTTATCATCATCATGCGATCATGCGCCTGCTAACCAGTGCGCAGTCTCTTCACGTTGTTGTTCTAGCTTGTTCCACGCCACTCTTTACTTTGGCAGCATCTCAACTTGAAAATTATCGGTCGGGCTCGTTCTCCACCGGGGATTGAACCGACTTTCTTGATCTTCTTTTTATTACGGCTCTTGGCGATACCCAGACTCCGGCCCTTACGCGGATCTGAGCGAATACTTTAGCCGACGCCATGGACTCCAGTCCGCCGGTGTGGTCCTCCGGAACCATCTCGCCCAGCTACGGACGACCCAGGACGCAAAGTATTTCCAGTGTACCGTCCACCATCGGCTCCGGCTTCGTCCTCCCTCCGCTCTCCGTCTCTCCCGACTTCTGCTTCATTGCCCCCAGCGCGGCCTCCCAAATCGTCACCAACGACCACGATAGCCATGCCGATGCCTGGTACGACCAAAACGGCATCGAGCCCCCCCTCGAGCCGGCCACCATGTCCGATCCGGCTCTCCGGTTAGTCAACGGCTTTTTGGACCAACTGCTCTTTAATTTCCTACAAATTGCGAAATCGACACGGTTGTCCTCCCTCCGGCCCGCCATCATCGAGGTCCTCAAGCCGAAATTGGCCAAAGACGCCATTGACAATGCCGAGGAAGAACTAAAGGAATACCTGGGCGGCGCAAACGAAGATGACTATACCCACCCCCATGGAGAAGGCGCCTCATTGAGAGACTGGGACCTTGAATTGGCTTGGAAGCGCATCCGCCTTCGATGCATGGTGTACTCGTCGCTCGGGGACATGGAAGAGGAAGACGAGGATATGTACATGGAGCAAGAACATCTAGAGCTTGGCACGAATGACCAGGTCTCGGATGTGGTTTCTCCGGCCGTGTCCATATTCTTGACGTCGGTGCTGGAGTACATGGGTGAGCTGACCGTCACTGTCGCCGGCCAAGTCGCATACCAGCGCGTGCGAAACAAGATGGAGAGGGAACTCAGGGAGGGGTCGAGGGATACATCCCGGCCTGCGGATCGAGTTGTTGTCGCGGACTCTGACATGGAAAGAGTTGCGCTGGATCGTACGTTGGGACGTCTTTGGCGAGGATGGAAGAAGAGAGTGCGTGCTCCTGCGCATGATGCTGCTGGGCGGCCACTCTCAAGACGCATCTCGTCTCTGCTGGAACAGGATTACAATACGCCAGAGACCACAACACAAACTCTTTTGGGGTTGTCCAGGCCCGCCACTGGAGATGACGTGCAGGAAGAAAAACATGCCATTGAGGATCCCGGGGCGAAGGCGCCCGTGCAAGCCACTGAAATCCCTCTCCCCATGACAGAAAACGACGTGGCGGAGATTGAGGTCCCGGGTCTCGTGTCCTACAGGGACTACGACGAGGGCACTGACTCGGATGAAGTCCTGCAAACGCGAGCCCAACCTCGGAAACGATGCAAGAGCGTGCTACTCTCGCCCTCCCATAATGAGGATGGCATCTCGACCGGAGCGGCAAGGCAAACAGTACTGTTTCCACTGAAGCGATGGACTTCTGTTCCGGCTCGCCCGCTGAGTTTCTACGCAGGCCGCACTCGCAAGGTCTCACAACCATCTGCGTCCGATCTGGAAACCAAAATGGCGCAAGTCAACGCGCGCGACGAAGCTGGGAAGATGCCGGAAGAAACGGCCAGCGAGGGCGCCCCACAAACTTTTATCCAGGGTGGAGAGGCCGATTGTGAGGATGCGGCGGATGAATTCGCGGTCCAAAAAGCAGAAGTCGTGACGCCTTTCCGAGCTTCCCAATCTGCGCGCTCACAGGACGTGTTTGTTTCGGAGAGCGAGGACGGATGCGAGGACAAGGACAGATGTGACCGCAACCACCACGGCCATCGCCACAGTGTCAGCGTCAGCGTCAACGTCAACGCCAGAAATAGCGCCAGTATCAGCACCAGAAACCGAAACGACAGCAATAGCAGCAATAACCTCCCGGTCAAACGGTCCAGCATGCAGACTGCGCGCCTGATTGATGTCTCGAAACCGAACAGCCCGCGCTCGGTGTCTGGAAGCCCCGCGCATTCTCGGCCAGCGTCCATGGACAAGTCTGGCCAGTCTCGCGCCGCGGCTCTATCTGCAGTAGGTCTTCCTGCTACATCCTCGCTAGATGCGGCCGCAGACCAAGATTTCCAGTCGACCGGCCAAGACGCGGTGCTCCAGACGGACGCGAGGGATGCACCATCGCCGGCAGACGCGTCGACGACGGGTGCAGAAACATGGACGCTCCAACAAAACGCCTCTCCCGCCGATGCGGATGGGACCACCCTCTCACGACAGACGACGACAGGGGTATCTGACAGCGGCGGCGAACAGCAGACAGTGCCACGCGTTGCCGCGGCACCTCTTCTTTCAGCAGCGACATCTTCACCTCTCCCAGCCGCCAGTCGCAGTGCTGCTGTCCCCACGCCGCCGCAGGGTCGCAAAAAGGGTCCCCCTGCCCAAATCGTGACCAAGACGGCCTCGCCCTCGCCCTCGCCCTCGCCGCCATCTACGTACACGCACACCTACGAACCCCCCAAACGAGCCAAGCCCTCCATCTTGCCTGTGATTCCCGACCAAGTCATCGAGGGCGGCAGTCTGGTTGGTCTCCCACGGAATGCCCTGAGCCATGCTGGAAAACAGAGCCTCAAGGCGGAGAGTAGGCAGCTGTTGACGGTGGAGCGCAGCCGCACGAACCGCGACACCGAGCAGGGATCATACACGGGGTCTCACCACACGGGACCTTCGTCGGTTTCGTCGGCCGGGTCGCGTCTGAAGCCAGTGCGGACGTCTGAGGATGGATCGAGTCGGTCGGAGAGCGTGGCGAGGAATTTTGAGGAGTTGATTCAGAGTAATCAGACGATAACGTATACTTTGACGCCGGAGACGATGAGGGATGTTGACGTATGTATACTTTCCGATCCCCCCTTCTCTTTGTTTTTTTTTCTTCCCTTACAATGCATTCTATGTATCTGTCGATTCCCAATCGTTCCTTGGCTAACTAACGGCTTGGCAGTCCAAAAGCCCGGTGGTGACTCGACTGGGGGGTAACCGCAAGACAGATGACGCTCGGACACTCAACCTGCACAACCTGCACAACAAGCCTTTGCTGCTTGGTACCCAGTCAGGATCTCCGCACTCTCCTGCATCTATCAGCCCCCGCGCTTTCGAAAGCTCTCTCAAGTCTCCCGCCATCTCCAAGTCTTCTCGATCACCGATTGTGCCCAATGGTCGTGGAATGACAACGCCTCCGAAAGATTTCCGCGCATCAAAAGATTCGACTCTGCCTGATTATTCCGACTTGATCTCGTCCACAGACGAACGAAAGGTGTATATTGCGCCGAATCTCGTCGCTTCACCTGCCAGTCCCGGCATGAGCTTCAGTAGTAATTCACGCCGCGACTCCACCACAAGTATCATCAACCGCTCGCGCTACCAGCCACGAGATGCTGCCGTTGATGGTAAGGCAGACCACTCGGATCTGATTGACTTTATCAGGCAAGGCCCGCCTATTGCCTCTACGAACCGCATTCCGCGCCACGTAGCCCCCTTCCGCACAACCATGGACTCGGACGAAATGGTGGCAGCCATCGGCGGCAAAGCCATCGACGCCACTCTTCCCGACATCCGCGACAGCCTTTGCTCGACGAACCCGACCGATGGTCCCCCCTCGATGCACTCCTCCACCAACTCCAAATCCGCCCTCCTCCGAAATAAAAGCCCCTCCACAGCAGCAGGGAAGACTTGTGGCGCACCCGACGACACTACCATGGCGCCCATCCGCAAGACGAGACGCGTCCGCGATCCCTACGCCATCGACCTAAGCGACGAAGACGAAGACGAAGACGAAGACAGAGACAAAGACGAAGACGAAGTCCCCCCCTCCTCCTCCGAAGAACCGTTCCATCCCCCCCCGCGAAAATCACAAACCCTGCCCCCTCTCAAACGCGAAGAAAGCCTCGGAGAATTCCTCCGAAACTACGATCCTCCCGCCATCCCGCCCTCTTCGCCTCCCCGAATGCCAAAAAAGAAGGCCAGCGCCCCGAGTCTCATGGCCCGATTCCGCAGCAGCACCATAGACAAAAACAAGGACAAGGCGCGAAATAGGGATAGTCCTCCTAGTAGAGGACCCCCCGGCACAAGCGCCAGCACACATACCAGCGCCACAGGGAGAGGCTACGTCCCCATCACAGTGAACATGCCCTCCAACTATGATAGATTCAACCACCTCAACTCCAACTCCAACTCTAACTCTAACTCTAACTCTAACTCCAACCCCGTGGAGGCGCGTCCACCCCCAGCAGGTGGGACAATCAGGAGCCGCATGCGGGGAACTTCACTGTCGTCGTCCCCGGTGGGAGGACGGATCCCAATGAAGAAGTTTGAGCCGCGGGATGCGGTTGCTGGGCAGAGCCGGACGGCGGATTTGGCGGCGTTTTTGAGGGATTCGGCGCCGCCGATGGGGGGGCAGCCGCAGGGGCAGCTGCAGAGGCAGGGACAGGGACAGGAGGAGGGGAGTAGTGGTGGGGGTGGGATTGCGAGGAGGTTTGGGAGGAGGAAGAAGTCGATGGCTGTGTAGAGTTGGACGGATGGAGAGATGGAGAGATGGAGAGATGGAGAGTATATTAGAGGGGGGAGGGGGGGTGATGTGAGGACTCAGGAGGGAGAGAACGAGGAGGGAGGAGAGAGGATAGGGCGGAGACGACCAAGAAGAACGCGACCAGAAGAAGCCGGACGAGAAGCCGGACATACCTACTCATGACGCATCACGATTTTTTTTTTCTTAGTTATCTTGTGTTTTTGGTTCTTTTGGGGAGGGAGGGTTTGACATTCGTTGGTTGTTGTTCTCTTGTACCTACAATTGCATTCAGTGTTGGCGCTCGCATCTCTATCTTTACCTGGTCTGGACACCACGCTTTATCTGGCCCTTCTTTACTCGTGAGTGACAGAGGCGATATGAAAACAAGAAAAAAAAAAAAAAAAAAAAAAAAAAAAAAAAAAAAGAAACATCAAAAATCAAATCTTGAGATAAGAAGAACCTTCTTTGCTTGGCCTTGGCCGAAGCCATTGAATCTAGTATTATAGACATTGAGGTTTCGCCGTCGCATACTACTTACTATAGTACTGCCACTGCTCTGCTCACAACAATGCCCCCATCGGCCCATCCCATACATGCTGTCACGGCACGAAAACAGAGATGAGGCCTGAGCGCTATCTATTCTGGAATATCGACTACGAACAAGTAAGATAGGGAGAAAGGGAACCACTCTCCCCTCCCCGCAGTCCTGATCGGACTTTACTCTCCGTCCTGTGGGTACTACAGCCCTTGTCACGTGAGCAGTCACGTGATAGATCACGTCACGGCTTCAGCCCGTGACACATGCACGAGGTTACAGGGTAAGTTTCGATTGTGGCCGGTCGGTGAATCCGCCTCTTTAGGTACCTACGTACCTCTGAGCTTTGTAAATTGTAGGGTATGTACTCCGTCATGGGAGGGTGACTCCCGAGTCCCACGTATATTGGCCCTGCGGCGTTTTCTGGCCAAAATGCTCATTGTCTTCAAGCCTGAGAGGTTACCCGGGCAGTTTGCAGCTTCTGCAATTGGCGTTGAGTCGTGAGCATGGCCGCCGTTGGCTCGCTCCTGACAAGAAGGCGTTGTTCATCGGCGTAGAAAACTACACGGCCACTTTGACATATGTATGTACATACACAGCGCCATGAGTCATTATAAAGCTTAGGTACATACCTACATAATACATTACAGTGAACATGTAGCTGCGTGGCAAGGCTCTCCCTACCCTAGGGAGATCTTTCCCCTTGTGATGAACCACTTCACATATGTATTGCCAGACCTCGAAAAGAGATGATACATATATGCATAGCAAACGCTGATTGTTATTGCAGTGTGATTTCCCGCACAGTCATTTACAGCCTTTATACTCCCGTGCAATTTTGCCTTGATTTTCGGAATTGGATCCAAAAGTAGGTACGTACCATTTAGCCCAGTCTCATCTCATCTCATCCTTTCCTTTTCTTCTTTGGGGTTGGACTTCCCGTCTTACAACCACTTGTGACTTGTGTATGTACTTAAAGCCTCTTCAAATTCTGTGCCTTTCATATTGACTGTCACGGCTGGTCACAGCGGGCACAGTGGGGGAACCGGCGATGAAGCTCTATTGACGAAGATAATAGACTAAGGAGCAGAAAGGAGAAGAAAAGAGACACAATGCCGCC
>SRQH01000811.1:0-10245 GCA_018360345.1 Claviceps sp. LM84 group G4
GGGACTGGCTTGTACTTAGTAGAACCCTTACCCGGGGATTAGCCCTGCACACCCTAGTATGCCCAAAACCGGGACGCAGCGGTGTTAAATACACAACAACAACAACAACATTGATGGCGTTCTGAGTTGATGCTGGTTGACGCTATGTACCTAGGTAAGGTACATTAGGTTGGTACTCATAGTCTCATTGTCTCCGGTCGGGTCTCCAGCGGCCAGCCAGTCGGCCCCACGTAGGCTGATTGGCCCTGGCCCCTGTCTTCAACTGTAGATGCCCCGCAACGGCGCGCCACCACCGGAGCCAATGAGAGCCCGGTGCCTGTCGATCTGACCCAAGAAGTGGAGAACTGGCGGGCAGTGGACGCAACTGCCTGCCAACCAGTGCCAAGTTCCAACCACCACATTTTCACGACATGCAGCCCGACGAATTCCCAGCCACCGCGACGATGGACTCATTCCCGCCGCTCAAAACCGTTGCGCCGCGCCACGCATCGGGCTTCCCGCATTCCTCTTCCATGCAACGTCGGGCTGAACCTTAATACATTCCTCCCAAAATCGCTTCCGTCACATTCTTGCCCTGGACCGATCATATATATATACCACCCGCTACTCTGTCCTTCGCCGCCATGCAAGCGCCCATTTCTCTCGCCGCTGCTGTTTCGGTACTCATCGCGGCCGTAGCCGCCCTTCCTCAAGCAAAAGTTCTGCCTCGTGTTGCTGGCAGCGCGTCAAAGCCAAAATACAGCGTCGTCGCCCTCGAGCCGGGCGAGGATGGCAAGGGAGACGGCCACAACGGCCCAGGGGCGCAAACCGTCGTCGAGACGGTCGTGAAGACAGTGGTGAAGACTGAAGGGCCTACGACACAGACAATCACCAGAACCGGGGAGCGCATCACCATTACCAACCTTGCGCCGACGACCGTACCCGTTGTGCCCATCGGGGGCAACACCAACACCAACACTGTTGTGACCGTTACTGTTTCCGTCACGGCAGAGCATACGTCTGGGAGGGGAGCCAGTGATTCCACAACTACAACGCGAGCCACGTTAACATCGACTGAGACGCATTCGCCGCCCAAGGTGACCACGTTTTCGACGACGGCGACGTTAGAACCCCCAGTTCCAGAGCTGTCGACTTCTTTCTCGACGTCGTCGCATGTTCCAGGTTTCAACAGCAGCACCAGTCGATCCTGCACGGAGAGCACTCTGGCAACATCGCAAACGCACATTTCTCACACTACTTCTTCAGGCGGCACCACTACTCCCACCGCTTCCTCTACTCCCACCATTGACTCTGACTCCAGCCGAGAGCCCTTGTCTTCCATGACGACCACCACAACGACTGGTCTGCGACCGACTCCCACCACCTTGGATACCGTTCTCCTTACAACTCGTGCATCGTCGACCTCGACGACCTCGACCAAGTCACATGATGATGGAAAGTGGCATACCAGTTATCCTGCGTGGAACGAGTCAGCTCCGCATACGTGGCGGAAAATCTAAAGACCAAGAAATACAGACGTATTCGTGTTCTACGCGCAGTGTCCACGCAGCACATACTGATCACTGGGTTTCTTAACATTGTTCTAATATCATTATTCCCGATCTTGTACTTTTCTTTTCATTTTTATCCATATCCTTTCTATTTCTTGTTTATGCTGGAGGGAACGATTATGAGGGTTGTGCATAGGCAGTTGAAATGGGCAAACAAAAGGGTTGATCAGGGGCATGCCCTCATCCATTTGGCATTTGAAAGATTCGCACGCAACGCGCAATACACATGCATTGCTTTCTTGCATGGATCATGGCTTCGATTGAACTGATGAAGGGCAGCACGCACCAAGCGCTGGGGGCGTGTATTTTCCCATTATGTTTTATGTTTACGTGCTAGTTAGCGAAAGATAGCGATGAATTATACAGTTCAATTTGTTCGAAAAAACACATAACAGATCTCACTCTTTTTTTTGGGGGGGCATGCGTAGTGAATTCAAAAATATGTACATCGTCGCAAGAAGCCCAATTCATCAGTGCCATTATGCCCGGGATTGTCATTGCAGTCGTTGTGGTGGGGGTGGGGGTGGTCACTGGTGGTGGTGAACGGTGACAATACTAACGCAGATTGGTATTGTCCAAAACACCATCTCACACAAAGCCTGGGAGCCATCAGGAATGAGATATAACATGCACTTCGATTCGTTTTGCTCTCCTTGATTCTTCTTCTATTTTTCCAAATTCCAATTGCCTTGTAATTTGTCTGATCCAACTTGTCGAAGGCGCACAAAACTAAATCCATTTCACCACGATCGATAACGCCGTGTAACTTGAAGCCGCTCAATTACTCACACAGCAAACATTTCCCCATTTATCGCCCGAAGGTAGCTGCTTAGCAAAAAAAAAAGAATTAAAAATTGAAACTTCATCTCGTCCCCTTTTTCTCGAAACTGTAAGATCCCACGTCCCTTTTCCCTCCGTGATCGTCTATCAGAGTACTCACTCCCGTTCATCAGGCAGAGCAGCGCCCCATTCTAGACGCCGCATCATCACCACTTGCGACCATACGCAATGTTCGTCCTGCCCACCAATGTCCTGGCGGCGTCTCCGTCTATTGCCTTCATCACTATCCAGCCCTCCGCCTCGGGAGTCCCGCATTCTATCGTGGTGGTGGCGTTGCTACTCACCTGCATCCTGTGCCTGCTCACAATGGGGGCCGTGATTTTCATGATTAGGAGGCGAAAGCACGTTGTGGAGAAGGTGACGTTCGGGGAAGGAGAGTACTATAAGAGTTGATGAGGAATATGGATGTGCGCTTTGGGGCATTTCGGCGGACGATAGATGGCCTATAAGTCGTCGTTGGAGGAGGGGCCACGATATGTGGAAACTATAGTCTTGGCTGTATATAAATGAGCTTTGCATGACCTTCTTTTTCTTTTTCTTTTCGTGGACACTGGAGTGGCTTCTTTGATGGATTTGCCTCAGGACTCAGGTCTCAGGAGAGGTAGTGGTGGCACGGGAAGCATGATTGCTTATTGAGGAGTGGGAAGAGAATCAGATTCACGTAGATTGCGCGTCTTTGGTATCACGATTTAGACACGGCTTTGATAATCAACCTCTTCTATCTCGCACCTTGTCTAGGTACGCAAGTGGACAACATCGAACAGGACTCATCGATGGACAAATAACGTAACGTCGCCCTGGCAGACAGACAGCAAACCCAGCCGAGCAAACTACATGCGACAAGCAAGTATTGCTCTTGCAATTAGTATTGTCCGGCCGATCAGCATATTAAGCATCTAACTTCTGCACAGACACGGCTGGTGCGAGGTGTTCGAGTCTTTGCAATTTCTGCATGGACATGCGGAGATTTACCCTGCTGAGCAAGTCGCTCGTGTCGTTGCGCGATCCCTCTAGAAGTGATGGATCGGTCGTGAAATGGCTTTCTGCTTGTGACATGGGCATGTACAAAGACGACCATGGTCGCGATGGACCGTAATCAAGTTGTCGCGAAACTCACGGGAAGAAAGACCGTACCGATGAGCTCGAAGTCGACATTGATTGGCTTGTGGCGCAAAAGAGGGAGGGAGAGTACGACATCTCTCTACGCCAAGACCTGAAACAGCTGGCGTGACGATGAACTCATAGATCGACGGTGGCCGGCTGACGGGAAGAAAGCTAGATAGTACGACATTCGCGCGACCAAACATCACAACCGGTCTCACCAAGAAACGGCGAACGGATCGGCTGCGATGGCTTGGCCACGAAAAGGTCACGAATTGGTCAGGAATAGGGCACAGAGTGTTGCCTGGCTATCATTCGACATGAAGCGCCTCGCGGTTGGGCTGCCATGAGGAGAGCATGAACATTGAAGTGTATGTGCTATAATAAACGAAGTCGAAATCGACTGACAGTGAGTGAGGACAATTAGCTTGTGTGACTTCTTTCAACATACATAGGTAGGTAGATACATATACATACGGAGTACTGCTCCCTCCCCCCTTTGAGTTTGTGGGATTCGATTCCCGCCACTTGCACGTGCACGTGCCGTTATTGCAGTTGACGCCAACGGGAAGTAAAGTCAGCCGACCGGTTCCTGCCGCAGCGCCTTCAGGGCCTTCAGGGGAACGCGGTGCCGCACGACGTTGGAACCGCGACAACCGCTTTTCTTTCTCTCTGCCATCAGCTTCGGACTCTTTGACAAAACACAGTCATCGCGCTCGCTACATCAAGCACACGTACCTACTCGCAGCTGGTGGTTCTTGATCAAGCTGTAGATGCAAGCTCTGCAACCAACCTGCGGCCGGCTTAATTAGCTTCCAGTCCAATCCCATCCTTCCGCTCGAACCCGCCCACCCAAAACACCCAAAACACCCAAGGGGCCAAGGGCCGCCGAGGCCACCGAGGGCCCAACGCTCCTCGCATCGCGTGGCACCGCCTCTGCCAACAGTCGCGACAGACTCGATTTCGCCGGTTCCGCCTAGGTACATATGGCTATGGCTCCGAGGCATGGTGCGCCAGTTGTCAGGCCCGACGACTCATGCTGGGTGGACGTCGACAAGGAGGGCGTGCTGAGCCTGCAACCACTCGACGCGCTCAGCATGTCCGATGCCAATGTCAAGGGCCCAAATCGATACGCAGTTCAAAGGGGCAAGATTGTGCCCCAGCATCAGTGTACCGACGTGTAAGTCAAAATGAGTTGTTGCCTTCTGCCTTCACGTGGTGCGGCCATTGTGAACCCACTTGTTTCCACCGTGGGGGCCGTTGCTTTCAGAACTTACCTCTCTGTACCTGCCCCGGGCTTTTTAGCTTCAGCGTTGATGTGTCGCCGGGTTGATGCGTCAAGCTTCCCTTTCTCGTGCTTTCATCTTGTTTGTCTTTTTGCTTGCTTGTTGCTTGCTCTTGATAAAAAAAATGGACATGATCTGGGCATTTAGCGGATCCTGACCGTTGACGCTGTTGGCACAAGCTTCCATGCAGACTTCTGGTCCCGCCAGTCGGCCAGTACTGGCGGAGCTGCAGTTGAACAAGGAACTGTCCACGTGCGCGTCTTTTTGATCGACATTCAAACACTTGACTAATCTTGCCTTCACTTGAGGCCAGTGTGCTGTTGCCATCACAGAACGGATACGCATCGATACGCTCTACATCAGCTCACCCACGACGAAGCTCCCGCCGCACACAGCCGAGACTAGGAAGCGATAGCAATTCTGGTGGACGTTGGACGTCTTCGGTCTATAGCCATAGCGACGGGGAACAGTCGTCCCCCACACCCGAGTACATGCTGGCTTCTTCCGATGTATCTCGCGGCCTCGTCGCTCTACAAATCTCACCTCCCAGCTCGCCAGAATTTGGCGTCGCAACCCAAGGGTAAGCGTACGGTGGCGGGCAACACGCCGACGGGACCCGGCGAGGATAGCATGATGGCAATTACGGCATCATGGCATGGCTAACTCGACTGAGCACAGGGTCGGAGATGTATCCCCGATAGACGATGGTGCTCATCTTCAGCGCCCCGACTTGGCGAGAAGCCACCTCGATACACGCCATAGACCGTCTCAGCAACGGAAAGTCAGCATGCCAGACTTGAGCCACGCTGGAAGTCGCGATCAAAACGCTGCACCCCGACGCCAAGCTATACCACCCTCGGATGGAAGAGACAGAGGCTGGCCTCAGCAGGGACACACACACACGGGGCAAAACGTAAACTACCCTGACAATGCCAATGGACCACGAGACGTCTCAAGAGGTGAAAGACCATATGGCGTTCAAACGACAATTTTTTCCTCAGCAAAAGACCGCTCAAAGTCTTCGTCGCCATCGTTCAGTCAGCGAATGCGCCTTGTGGGCAGGTCGAAGCCGGTGGCCTTCGACAGTCGTCCGCCGTGGAACGGGGCCAGTGGCCGATCTGTCGTGGTGGAACCGGTGAGAGATGATTTAACTGTTCCACCATTGAACCTTCCTCCCAGACTGAACCAAAGAAGTGGTCATGCTGGAGCAGCCGGAGCCGCATCTCTTGGGGATGAAACACTAACATCCAGCACTGGAGGAAGTGCCATGCGAAGGCTACTTCAGGGCAGCTCCAAGAACAAGCCAAAGACAACAACTACTCGCGCTGGTCCAATAAGCGTAGAGAAGCAGTGTCTCTCTACCGAATTGCCTGAGAGGTCCTGTTCTGGCCCTCCGCATATTGAGAATTTGGCTCAAGAAGCTGCTGGATCCCGTGGCGCATCACCCCGTGGCCTACATACGCAGGCTCTCGGATCTCACCCGCCTGATTTATTCATGCCATCCCTACATGTCATAAAGAGAAAGCCCGCTCCTGTTGCATCGACCGCAAGCCCAGCATCAACCTACAAAGCCGTAGGAATTGATTTCTTAGGCGGGCCTGTGGAGAGATCGGGAGCAGAAAGCCTTGTGCCTCCCGACCGCATTCCATCAGACTCCCGTTCCGAGGCAGCAGCGCCAGGCACGCCGCCGTCGCGTTTCAGCACCACGACCTATGCGACGTCGGATCCAGGAAGTCCTCGACAGTCCATCGAGGGCATTGCCCCGCCGCCTGCTGTCCCCCCACCCGTCCTCAGCGTAATGGATCGTAGTAGGCCAATAGCAAGCGGACGAAGCAAATCCTCGGGCTCACAGCGACCGATCGTCATTGCCATGTCGGGTGCTTTAACGTCAACAGAGGAACTGCAAGAGCGGCAGCAGCAGCTCTTGGCCGACAACGATGGTAATCGGGAGCAGAACCGATCAGTCAGCGACACCACGATGATGAAGCGCGACCGTCAATCTTCCATGCTATCCACGGCAAAGCCTCTCCCACTTGCGCCAGACCAAGGGAAAGCCGGCGACGTCGTCTCTCAACTCGAGGCGCAAATCAATGCCCTCTTCCATCGTCGCATCAACATTGAGAAATCCATCAAGCAGATGACGCAACTCATGCCGCGAGACAATCTGCTGGCCAGCAACGACGTGGTGCGCAAGCGAGAAGACGAGAAGCAAAAGGTGGATAATCTTCGACAGGAACTGGCTGAGATTCAGAGGGAGGAGCACGAGCTGGGACTTAAGCTCTACCGTGCGCGGAAACGGCAGGAGAGAGAAGCGGATTACGAGTCAACACCGCTATGGGTGTCGAGAGTGGCGGGATAATAAAGATATGAGTGACTCGGGAGGGCGGAGGAGGTGAGGGGGGGGGGATGAATGCATGACAGCATGTACTAGGTCATACGGAATGTGCCATTAGTATTACGCATGACTACATACTTGATTTACATGAGCACGATGAGCATGATGTTATTGTATTCATATTTTTATGATTATATTTTTATGCATAATTTGAAGCAAAAAAAGAACTTTAAATAAAGGAACAAGGAAAGAGACGAGAAGGAATAGAGTTTCGTGATGAGAAGAGGAATGTCCGGCCTGTGGCTCGCTGGGCGATGACGATCGAAGTTAAATATGTACGGAGTATTTAAGGGGCCTACGGAGTAATAAAATTGCCGAATATGTACATTGTCGAATTGCGTTGCGCTCTCACTCCACTCATTCATTATTAACTCTTCCTGCTTTCTGCGCCCTCCAGGCCTCCCCTCCCCCCCCCCCCTTCCCACATGTTCCTATCCTAGTCCGCGTTTCAGATGATGGATTGCATGAGTTGAGTTGAGTGAATGAATGAATGGATCGTTGATTTCAGCTTTTCTGGAAAAATCCACGTTCTGTGTACGTACTACGTAGGTACATATCTATGTACATATGTTATGTCCTCCGTAGCCAGCCAGCGTCCTTTGCAGTTAACCCGGGACTCGGGAGGTCTGCCCTCATATCATGCCATGAATTATAATTGTTGGGTTGGGCAGAAATCCCCCTTCCCTCCGTCCGCCGTCCGCCTTCCGGGACTGGGGTAGGTACTTGTTGTCCAGGGTCCTAAGTCTGTACATACCTTAGGTATGTAGGTACTCTGGAGTGGCTTCGGCTCCAGACTCCAGGCTCCAGGCTCCAGGCTCCAGGCTCCAGGCCCGGGTTGCCGTTGCGATAAATGACTCAATGAGGTATCGGTATGTACATATGTACATATGTATAATGTAGGTAGTCACGCGACGGCAAGGCGATGGGGTGGATGAATGGGGGGGTTCTGGCGTGCTTCTACCTAGGGAGGGCTCAAGATCGGATATTCGTATCTAGTAGAACAACGTGGCGCGAGAACTCGAGTGCCCTGCCCTGCATCTCTGCCTCTAATGTCTGTACTTAGCCTAGCCTAAGCCTATGTATTTGCTAAAATAGGTGGGCATCTGCACCGGACGGGACAGCCGCGCCGAAGAAGCGTGTTAACTTTTATTAAAAGCCAGATTCAATCATTCTGCGCTAAAAGACGAGAGAGAGAGCAAGCAGCGACCTCCGCTTTTCGAAACACTTTGCGTACCTACGGAGTACAGGCTACATCATACGGAGTCCGTACTGCGCGAAACAATCAAGAGTCCGGGACTCATCACTGACATGCCAAAGAAGGGAGCAGAGTTCAAACACATGAGGGATTGGGGGACTCGGGAACATGGGCGCGGAAATGCGGAGTATTGCCCCCATCGGCAATGGCCTTGCACAAGGGCCAAGGATTCAGGACAGGAACGACATCGAATCGCCAGGAAGGGCCCAAGGGGGCATTGCGAATTGGGGGGTTCCCTGACTCCTGAGTCCAACATACGGATATGTACGGAGTATATACATACATGTGTACGGAGTACTCCGTATGGTACGTTATTTTGCCTGGTAGTGGACAGGGACTTTGCGCTTGTGCTGTGCCGTGCCGTATTAATAAAGCGCAGAGTTGTGTGGTTGTGTGGTTTTGTGGCGGACAGGCAGGAATTGTGCGGTGCGTCGCCGAGGGATCAATCCTTTGTCTACGAGGTCAATGACTATGATTATGAATGTCCGGTTGAAAGGTACGGAGTATGTAATTGATAATTAATTCGCCCGGAAGACAGACTCGGCTGTACTCGGTAGGTACATATGTAGGTAGGTACGTATCTAGAGATGTATGTATGTACCTACATACTCCGTACGTAGTACATTGTACTCCGTATGTAGCAGCCAGAAATGCGGGATTTGAACCCTGACAACGTCTGGCGCAGACGGTAATTAATAGCAACCTGGTATAGACCAGGACTAGACTCCATCTTTCCTCCTCTGCAACGTGTTTCCCCAGTTCCCTCTCTCCTTTGCCCACGCGTTACCCGAGCTCCTTCGAACAGACAACAGTGAAGAGTGAAGAGTGAACACGCAACCGATTTTCTCCACGGGCTGACAGGCGCCCTTGTCGCATTTCAACAAACGCTGCCTGGCGTGGTGTCTGATTCCTGAATACCTATGGGCCATGGCAGCCACACGGCGGCAAACGTGACTGCCTGCCGCCGACTCTTTTTCTGCGGAGAGGCAACGGGACGATACTCCGGGGGACCAAACGACATGACCGATATGAATATGATACGTTCGGCAGCTGCCGATGGTACAAGATGCGATTGCACGGAGTACATACATATGTACATTATACATATGTACCTAACATCTGGCCCAGAATTTGTCGGAGCTGTTTTGCAGTCTGCGCGGCTCGAGCCACTTTACCGTCGGTTCCGGGGTCCCGTGGGCTTTTAGCCGATATAAACAAGAAACTCTGGTTCCGCAAATAGAGGGGACGAAACAACATGTGCCCTTTAATCAGAAAAGGACGCCCGAGAAGGACAGGCTGTTCCGCGCTTCCTTTGAAAGAGCGGGAGAAAAAGACGGATAAGCTGGGTCTGACGCGTCGCGCGCGGCTCAATGTCGAATGGACGTTTACCTTCACTTTTATTATTAAGGTGAGGTCCATAATTCATCGTCAGCATGGCCAAACCGGCCGAGTGCAGAACAAGACTTGGTGTTGACGCGGACATGCAGGAAAAATGGCAACCACCGATATATGGAGTACAACATACATATGTATGTATGTACATTACGACATAGGTGCCATGCAATACTCCGTATGGGTACCTAAATAAGTCAATACCTGGCAGGGCGCGCGCGACAGCGGTGTCCGGATGCTGTCATCCGATTTTGCATCCTGAGGGCGTCTGCCTCCGTTACGGCCCATGAAGGAAATAAGGCCAACCGAGATACCCTCTGCCGTGCCTACAGGAACAAATAAGGCCCTTCTTGGTAGACTCTCGGGGGGGGGGGGGGGGGGGGGGGGGGGGGGGGGGGGGGGGGGGGGGGGGGGGGGGGGGGGGGG
>SRQH01000812.1:0-10238 GCA_018360345.1 Claviceps sp. LM84 group G4
TCACCACGGAGCCTTCGTCGAACCTAAGTTCGCGCAGTTTCTTCCTGACATAACTCAAATCCTCGAAATGAGCAATGATCTGCTCTGCGAAGAGGGTTGTTATGTGATGGAAGAGGAGATGTTGAGGCTGTTGAGAGACTCGAACACGAGGTTTCGTTTCTTCTGTTTTTTTTGGTTTTTTTTTTTGGCAGTATGCTTATATGTCCTGCTTATTTTCACTCGTCCCCTTGTGTGTATTCACTATTCAGGAATGTTGAGGCGGGAAATGAGGACAATACATACGAAACACTGAGATTGAAAGGTCGAAAAGCATGTGGCGTGTTTAGAAAACTCGTGCGCCCAAAACACCCAGTTCGGATCATACTGGCTCACCCAGTGTTTTTTCATGGAGGATAGCAGCGAGAGTTTTCCATGCGGCGCGAACCAGCCATCAATAGGCTCACCCGTATAAGGGGGCACGGGAACGCCATCGGGCTTGCTGTTGGTGGTGTTTGGGGAGGGCTTGGGGTCGTATTGGCGGGATAGGTCGCAGTATTGAGTGTAGGATCCTATAGGAGTTGCGTAGATGAGAGGGCCGAATCATGATGAATGCAAAGAAAGTGAAAGGAACTGTTATGAACAATGAATTGAGCAAGAAAGTGGCTGGATTCTTGAGGGAAGAAGGGAAGTGGGCATGAGTGTGTGTGTGAGGAGTGCTGGATGGCTTTTTTTGTTTTTTTCCAATTTGCGTGTCTTTACCGTTGCAAAAGTCTAGTAGATATACCAGATCAGCTTCTTGGAACAAATTGTAATTACATACTCATAAAATCACCGGATCAAAGGCTCACCAGGCCACAAGCCATGAATAGACCACGAGTTCTTGGCATACACCTAGCCCTCACTCTCACGGCCCGTGAAAGTGCTCCAGAGCTGGGTTGCGACCTGATAAGTGCCGCAGAAAAAGGTCAGCAGACATGTTATGGCTTCTTGTCGCCTGTTGGCAAGCTTTGTGTGTCAACGAGGCTTCATGAACGAACGCTTGCGCTCGTTCTATCCTCAAAAACCCCCCAACGTACCAGCAAACCGCCATACGTCTCGGTGCAGCACGTATCGGCGGCCTTTCCAGGAGTGGCATTGCACGAGCATGAGAGCACGGGGTCGACTTTCAAACGGTGAAACGAGAGAAACCATGACGTGAGCAATGCAAGTTCATGTTCAGGAAGGTGAGCGTTCAACGTTCACAGGGAGTCATACTGCTCGCACAGTGATGAAGAGCTGGCGTCGCACCGTGCGCCAAGACGACGCAAAGAGCCATGCATATGGGCACGTAGGTGCGGCGCATCTTTAGTAATGGATGATAGAGGCGAGGGGGCAAAATGAAGGGATCAGAAGTCCAAAAGCAGGAAAATACGAGGCGAAAGAGTAAGCAGGAGTATGGCAAGAGGGGAGGGAAATAGAAGCTGGCCTTGGCCGCTTATTATGGGTGCCGTCATTCCCTCTTCATATCTTCCGTGCTACGCGTCAGCAGCCGCATCTGCGATCCGTATTCTGCATTCCACATTCTCCATCTGGTAGCTGGTAATGCGGCGCGGGCGCTTTTTGGTCACATGTGGCCCGTTGCCTTCAAGAGGGGAACGACGAGACGTCAAGGCATTTATTAAGAGTGAGCAATGCTCCTTCGTACTCAGGATGGTGACCGCTCGCGCAGTTGTGAGTATCGGCCGGCCATCAGCTGAGAAGACTCCTGAAAGAAGCCTTCTGAGAGGAGACTGCTATAAAGGAACACTCATTGAAGAAGAACAACATGAGGATTGAGAGTATATACAGTCGATCGAATGGTCTTTATCATCTTACGTGTCAAACACACTACGACATCCCGCTCGCACATCAGTGTACGGCTCTTACTACGGAACCCCTTCCCTCCTCACGTCGTTGGCTACTCATTGCCGCTCTTGAAACATGATCTCTGAGGATGAGAACAACATTGACAGAAACTCCGCATCCTCAGTAGATGCCCCTTTCTCTTTCTCCATTCTTTACCATGATACCGCGACAGACTTTCGGATCGATCGCCGTACTCAGAGCACAAGCCCGCCACTTTTTCGAGTTGTGGCTGGCGATCCCGTCACCATCGCCCTCGCATACGCTGCTTCCGACAGCGAAGCGAGTGAGGCCATTGGGGGCGGGAGAATCCGGGTTCCGTTCATCTGCTCGGCCCACGACCGTCGGCCTGGCGGAAATTGGAGAGGGGAATTGTCTGGTTACGAGGGAAGGCTTTGTCGCCGAAGCAATCTATCGATCTTGCTCAGCACGCCGCCCCCAGACATGCGCAATACGTCGCATTATCCGATTCCCCCCACAGGCGGCATTCTTTCTGACTCTGTTGTGGTCCATCGCGGCCCTTATGATGAGTACGATACTGTAGGAGAATGGCCGGACTTGCCAGTTGTCTCGGTGACTCCGGGACGACTGCCCCGGGTGAAGGAAAACGGCAACATGTATTTATCCCGAATGGAGAAAATCAGGATGACTGAAAAAATCTCTGGCGCTCTTCGTATCTGCCTCTACCACGACTATGATCGAGTAGTCGTCGGGGACTTTGGTCTAGGAAATGGCTGCCGCAACCCGCCCGAAGAGTTGGCGGAGATTTGGCGGGATCTTCTTCTTTTCGATCCCGACCTTCGCGGGCAATTCGTATACGTTGTGTTCGCATTCGAGGACCCGACGCAGAGCACCACACAGTGCATTTGGGAGGAAGAGACCAGGAAACGACTGAGAGGGGCTGAAGGACTGCCTTATTTCGGAACCCCTTATTACGGAACGGCCAGACAAGGCACTCCCTCGACAACCAACAGACCACCAGCAGAACTGTCGCCCGTGCCATCATCCGCTCCTACGGACATGGCCATTTTCCAGTCCGTATTCGACCCCAACGAGATCGAGCGGGTGCTTCAAAGACGGCCCCACGTTGTGGAATAGATGTGATGATGTGACATGATGCTGAGAGACGGCGTGGAAGAAGCTTGAAAGTTGGTGGTGCATAGGCAGCAACAGCAATAACAAGCAGCAGCAACAAAAGCACTATTATAAATCACCAGGCACATACGTCCTCTTATTATTAATTGGCAATTGGTCGCAGTACGGATGCAGAATCTAGCGGATTTGCGTACATAGCTGGCAGGATTGTATCTGTATGTACGGAGTATGTGAGCGAATCGAAGAGGAAGTTGCAAGGTTCGCACTCGAACATTGAGTCAACAATCATGTGTGGCTTTGTTGGCGGCGTGTTCAAACAAATCATGTACAGGGTGGGTTGGGTAACGGCCCCCGGGGTTTCATTTGAAAACATGAGAACAACCCGTTACATATTACTAATTACAGGTACATTATACATACATACCTAATGGAACCCCGGAAGGCTAACTTTAGCCGGTTGCCGCCGTAGCCGTGGCCGCCCGATCTTGGACCTTTCCTCATTCTCACCAACAACTGTCGCCATGCCACCCGCAACTTGAAATTCTGTTCAAGCTCAAGGCCACCGGTACTAAACCTGAGCCACAGTATGATGGCTTATTAGTCCTTCAAAAAAATTCAGGGCTTACTGTATCACGACAAGAAGAGCAGCGACTATACCGGTGGTAGCTGCCTCTTGAGTATTTTCAGCCCACGTTATCAAGGCAGTCGTGACTCGTGACTCGCATCACGGCAGGCACGCATGGGCTCTGGGACGAGGAAAGCCTGAAAAGGCTTGCGAATATATTCTCCGGCACGAGGCCACTGCCAACAGCGTCTATGTGCCTTAGCTATGTAAAGCTCCAGGAATGTGAGCGACCACGCGACGAAGCTTGGGAAGCTTGGCACCTACCTAACCCATTGAGTTTTGTCCGTATTGATGTTCGCTGAACCTCTCCCAGTCGCTCGCCATCAGTGCGCCCGGGACTGGACAGTAATTATGGATGATGTCACACTGAACGGACACATATCGTGCATTCCAGGCAAAAGTAGGAGCTTTGAGCAGCTCTTTCAAGCTGGCTCATCCTTGTCAAGCGCTCTGAGACGCGTTGTCCTTGCATAAGATTGGACCAGGCCGGCGACAAGCTCTTCCGAGTCTCTTTCCGCCATGAACAAGCAAGCCGGGGGATCAAACTTCAACTTACAAACGAAAGCGGCTAACGAGAATTGCTCACAAACACTCTTAAATAGTGAACGAACA
Source organism: Claviceps sp. LM84 group G4 (assembly GCA_018360345.1). NCBI lineage: Eukaryota > Fungi > Ascomycota > Sordariomycetes > Hypocreales > Clavicipitaceae > Claviceps > Claviceps sp. LM84 group G4. The sequence continues at coordinate 4,193 of SRQH01000812.1, forward strand.
CCGTGAAGAACACTGCTGAACGGACACTGTTGGATCAGAAATCAAAAGTATATAAAGTTGGCCGAATGGGCTTCATCGTCTCACGTATCACAGTCGCCACAGCATCTCACTCGCAAATTAGCATTCAGCACTTCGTGAATAGTCTCTACACTCTTTGCGGTCTTCCAACATGGAAGGTCAAGTGACGCTTGACCAGGTGGCGGTTGACACCGAGGAAACCTTCATGTCGCCCTCTGAACATCCGGTCTTTCGTGTCGCTCCGGTCCTATCGTTCCCCATACCGTACAATAGACCCATGGAAAAGATTCGTAAAGATCGCCGTTGGACTCCGGGCATAACCCCTCCAGACTTTCTGGTCGTGGCTGGCGATCCAGTCATGGTTGCCCTCTCTCATGCTGCTGCCGACAGCGAAGAGAGTGAAGCCATTGGCGGCGCGACAATCCGTGTTCCATTCATCTGCGATGCTCATCACAGTTCGCCTGGCTCCCGTCACTCGGACAATCAGCCCACTTACGAGGAGGAATTCTGTCACCGAAGCAATCTTTTGGATACGCTGAGAACGCACAAGCCAAACACGCGGCCCCTTTATCCGATTTCTGACGCTGGTGGCATATTCTCTGACATTGTTGTGGTCTATCTCGGCCCTCGGGACAAATACGACAAGCTGAATCCCATACACACTTTGCCTGTTGTCACAGTGTCTCCTGTACGACGGCCCGGGGTGAAGAGAGACGGCACGGAGTATTCATACGAACCTGACCATCAGAGAATGAGAGATAAGGTCTGGGCCGCTCTTCGTATCTGCCTCCGCCACAAGTTCGATCGAGTAGTCATCGGCGACTTTGGTCTAGGAGAGACCTACCGCAATCCTCCCAAAGGTGTGGCGGAACTTTGGCAGTGTCTCCTACTTCACGATCCTGATCTCCGCGGGCAGTTCAAATACGTCGTTTTTGCATTTCCGGACCCAATGCAGAGTACCACACAGTTTCTCCGGGACGAGAGAGCCAGGAAATTACAGGATACCTATGAAAGAAGACGGCTTAGCATATCGGCCGAAAATGGCACTTCCTCGACCTTGACCTCGACCTTGGCCGGACGGATGGTAGACTTGCCCACTCCACCACCCGCTCCCACGGACATGGCCATTTTCGAGTCCGTCTTTGACCCCGACGAAACTCAGCGGGCGCTTCAAGACCCTTGGGGGGAGAGACGCCACAATAAATGGAGATCAGAAATGATCTCGGGAAAGCTAAGGAATCTTAGCTGGTGGGAAGTGTGATGCCATGCGAGGCATATAGCCAACAACAGCAACGGTGATAAGCACCATTCATCAGCACACTTGCTTGGTTGACGATCTGGTCCCCCTCTTTTTTACTTTCTCACAACTGAAGTTGTTGATTACTTATGACAGGCTTGAGAAGTTGAGCCTCAGTGGCATAACACTCAACGCAACGAATGCTCTTCGGTAGCGCCTTCTCATGCGGCAATTTTTCATTCATCCAAGTACTCAATTCAAACTGACGAGGAGCGTTTTGCTGAGTACACATGCAATAAATGGAAACACATGTAACTTTACGAGCGTCCTGTTCACGTTTTTAGCTTCGCGAACGAGTGGCTCAGCTCATCCTGCTCCCCAATGAACCCAATTACCAGTTCGACACAAACACGTCTTTAGTGCAGCACGTATCGTCGGTCTTGCCAGCGTGGCGTTGAACTCGCATGGTAGCACGTTGTTGACCTTTTGAACAGCAAAGTAAGCGGAAACAGCATGGACTAGTACAAGTTCATGTTCAGAAACGTGAGCGTTCGCAGCGAGGCAAACCGTTCGCACGGCTGTGAGGATAGAGAACACTAGGTACTGACAGATGTTTCTGACGAACACTCTTGGCGAACACTCCTGAATGAACGCCACAAAGAACACTGCTGAATGGATACTGTTGGATGCAAATTTGGGCGTATATAAAGTCAGTAGAATGGCCTTCATCTCATGCATCGAACTCGATACAACATCCCGATCGCAAATCTGTTACAGAACTTCGCTCGAAACCTCCCCAGTCTTTTCACTTTCTTCACACTCTTCCAATATGGATGCTGGACAACCGTCTCAACAGGTAGCAGGGGGGGCCGAGACCTTCATGCCGCCCGGTTTCCCTCCAGTTTTATCACCTTCTGTTCCGTACGACGAACGCACGTTTAACTTGACTCAACATACTCAGAGCACAGAGCCTCCAAAACTTACAGAATTTGGAGTTGGGGCCGGCGATCCAGTCAAGGTTGCCCTCGAATGTGCTACTGCTAGCGGCGGAATCCGGTTTCCGTTCATCTGCGCGGCGAACTCTCTTCTTCCTGGCGGCCGTTACCTGGATTTCGGTCCAACTTACGAGCAGGAGTTCTGTAACCGAAGCAATCTTTTGGATACGCTCACCAGGAAGTGGCCAGGCATGAACGATGTGTCTCTTTATCCGATTTCTGCCACTGGCGGCATATTCTCCGACCGTGTTGCGGTCTATCTTGGTCCTCGGGAGGACAATTACGAATATCTTGACCCGATTCCCGACTTACCTGTTATCTTGGTGCCTCCTGTGCGAAAACCGATTGTGAAAGGAAACGGCTCCTTATATCAATTTCGAGAGGACGATTCCACCATGAGATCTAAGATCTGTGGCGCTCTTCGCATCTGCCTCCACAACAACTATGATCGAGTCGTCATCGGAGACTTTGGTCTAGGAGATGGTAATCATAACCCTCCCCAAGCTGTGGCGGAGATTTGGCGCGACCTCCTCCTCTTCGATCCCAACCTCCGCGGGCAGTTCCAATACGTTGTTTTCGCATTCCCGGACCCAACGCAGAACACCACAGAGTTGCACCGGGACGCGCACGAAAGGGAAGTAGGGGCTGCCCATGAAACAAGATGGCATGATACAACGGCCAGAATTGGCACTTCCTCGACAATGGTAGACTTGCCCATTCGAACACCCGCCCCCACGGACGTGGAGATTTTTGAGTCCGTATTTCACATCGACGAAATTAAGCGTGTGTGTGAAGAGGCGGCAGGCCGCTTCGAGTTGATCAACAGACAGATGCTATCTTGAGAGACAGAATGAACAAGGGCTGGTGGAGAGGGTGATGCCATGCGAGGCGTATAGAGGCAATGACAGAAACAAAGTCATATCGATCAATGATTCTCTTGCTTGGTGCTCGATTTTCCCTCTGGCGCTCTTCGACACAGCTGGAAATCTTACGGACTCCAATGTTGATGGCGTGTCATTGCAGGTCCATGGGCGCGGCGGTCTAAAACTAGGCGCAATGCCCCCAGGCAGCGCCTTTTGATGCGCCATGATCGTTCAAATATAGATAGCTACTGGATATATGTCGTTTGCCCGGCGACAGTCCATGCTAGATAGACAAATTTGACTTTTTTTTTTTTTTTTTTTTTTTGACGCTGAGCCAAGTCGGGCGGGTGATGTGACGTGTATTGGCAAACTTGACAGCGGCGCTGAGCGCTGACACGACGGCATAAAAGACCATACATGTGGTAAGCGCTGTGCGTCTTGCTGAATGTATCGAAGGGTTAGGGGATGGGGAATGATGAGGGAAAGTGTTTGTTGAAGGAAGAAGAAAAGAGAAGAACTTGGTATAAGCTGGCAACAAGGAGAATACCTAGGTAACAGCTGTGAACGGGCGAGCGCCTCACTCACTTTCGTGCCCAGTGCCTCATCAGCTGCAACTTGTAAGTTGCAACCTCGGCCGCATTCTGCATTCTGCATTTTGGTCTGCGGCGCGGGCATTGTTGGAACTTGAAAGTGAGTCGAGCCGTAGGGATGATGTGGTGAGAGTCACTGCCCCGTGGCCGAACGTCCATATGTACATATGTACATGGAACATGCCTAGGTAGGTACGTACAGTAGTACATAAATGCCTTCGCCAAAACTCGGACGGACCGCGAATCAAACACTAGTTATCATGAAATTTGTCGCGTCTATGCTCATTGCTGAGAATAGAAAAAACAAACAAACGCTGTTGTACAGCCCCAACATGGGTTTCCCCCTTCTGCTTTCAACGGATTCCCTCCCTAGCCACAACTCCTCATTACCCAAGCTTCTTGTACATAAAGGTCGCATCGCGCATGTCTCCCGCCGGACTCATCCCGTAACCCGGCACACGACCCGACTGAACGTAGCCCAGTTTCTTGCAGACCGTCTCGGAAATGCTATCTGATTCTGCGTGCAGGAGCTATACATAGATCATGTTAGCTTCACCGGTGTGGGAGCTTGCGCAAAGCTGCGAGTGTAGATTCTTTTTTTTTTGTTTGCGATTGCATGCTAGTAGAGGGGCAAAGGGGAAGGATATATGAAGAAATGATGGAGCAAGTTCGGTGATAAACCGAGATAGACCCGTAAACACGCAGGGGAAAAGGACACAGAAAACTCACCAGCATCGTCTTCCCTATGGCCAAAGCCTCTCTCTCCAACGTGCTCATTAGAATCCTTGCGCCCCCCCTCCGCCTGAAATTCCTGTGAACCAGCAGCTTTTCCACATAGCCCCGTGATGCGCCCGTCTCTGAGTACGGCACCCACAGCATCACCACGCCCATGACTTCCGGGCCCTTGGTCTTTTCCCTGATATTCACCTCCGAGACCAGCATCCACATGTACCGCTTCCCTTCTGAGACCTCCGCCATGCGCTCCTTCCACCATGTCAGGAGTTTCTCGTGCGATAGAGGCGGTAGGAATGTGGCCATTGCGCGGTCATGCGTGATACATGAGCCGTGAAGAGCAGCAAGATACGGCGTCAGGTGGGAGTGGTCCTCTGAACGGAAGGGGAGGACGAGTCCGGAATGAGGTATTGATAAGGGCATTTTTTGAGCCCGGCGGTAGCTCCCGATGACAAACGATGGGGAAGTTTATCAAGTTCAAAAGCGTCTGCGGAAGAAGTCGTCTGCTGTAAAGAGTTTCCTGCATGTAGCGAGTGCGCCTGATGGAGGAGATTTTTTTTTTTTAAAAAAAAAAAAATTATAAAAAAAGGAATTAGAAATTTCAAGAGAAACAAGATCGTCTGATAAGAAGAAGGCGCCCTAGGTAAGTAGGCTGCGCAGGAAGCCCCGTGGCCGTTTACTTGGTGAAGAAAAAAAGATTACCCGCTGTTGAAACTCCCTGAAAAGGATAAGGAAAAAAAGAAACAGAAGTTTCGTGGCAGATGGTGATTCAGCCGCGATAAAGCACAACGTTATCTGGCCGAAAATATATATATGTGTGTGTGTGTGTGTGTGTGTGTGTGTAGCTTTCTTTGCCTTTGTCCCGTTACGCACGACGGGCGCCGTTTGATGATCAATCCGCCTTCCTCTTCCTCTCTCTCGTCCCTGTACCTCCCCAACTTGTTCCCAATTTCTCTCCCAACTTCCTTGGATCCTTTTTCCCCCCTTGGATCCCGTCCCCAGATTGAAAATCCAAAGAAGACGAATTGGGCCGAGCCACTGACGTCGAAGCACCGCCTCTCTTCAAGGTTCGAGTAGGTATGTAGTGTGTGTACCGTGTAGGACTGGGTTCAGGATTTGGCGGCTCGGCTCGGGTTGTTCACATGACATCTCATGTGCAAAAAAAAAAATAGAGCCGATGAACGCATGTCGTCGTCGTTTCGTGTTTTTGGGTGCCCAATGCTTGCTGCTGGGGCAGAGGGCGCTCATTGGCTCTGGAGCTTTGGGGGAGTGGATGCGTGGGAGCTGCGTGGTGCGGGAACCGACTCGACGATGACGGTCACATGGTCGCAAGGGTGCTATCATCTATGAGGGAAGGTTTTCAAGTTTGAGAGAAGTCGGGGGAAGGTACATATGTAACGGATTTGGTGATATGTATCAAGATTCTTCGAAACATGTACGTGATTGAAGCAGGAAGTGGTATGGAATGGTGGAGAAACCAAACGGGTCAGAAAAAGCTGAAACTTGGTGAAAAGAGCCTGCCTGCCTTGTAAGTTGTACCTAACAAACGATTATATCCATATATGCATGTGACATGTCCATGGGGGGGGAGGGGGGGGGGGGGGGGGGGGG
>SRQH01000813.1:0-10236 GCA_018360345.1 Claviceps sp. LM84 group G4
CCCCCCCCCCCCCCCCCCCCCCCCCCCCCCCCCCCCCCCCCCCCACACGAGGGTGAGGGTATGTATCTATCTAGGTACCTATCTATGAGAAGATGCAAGTCAGTTGCTAGCTGTCGATTGGATTAGGTACGTAGGTACTCACCCAAGAGAATTAAGATTTAGTTCCATGTGCTACAGAGCTACCTACCCAGGAGGCGATGCTCTACCTACCTATGCTAATTGATTGATAGCTCGATCCGATTTTCCAGGATGGTGGCCTTGTGAGACTGCTGAACAGCAAAGTACCAAGTACATATGTATCTACCTACCTACCTAGGTAGGTAGGTACAGTATCCGCATTGCACAATGCAGACATGAGAACATAGAAGCCTGTGGCTTTCCTAGCGCAAGGTTTCGGCACCCCTTCTCGTGGCGTTTTCTTATCTCATGAATAATATGACGAGACATTGGACTCTGGAGTTATTTATTATCCGAGGTGCGTGAGGGGGCGGGCTGGGGGCGGGCTGGGGGCTACGGGTATAGAAGTTAAAATTTATTAAAACTTGGCAAAGAAGTCCTTCACACATAACATTAATACCATCACTTCGATTTCGATCTCACATGTAACATGTTGTGTGACCCCCGGCGACGCCCCTTTCAATGTTTCCAGGAGAATTCATCCAGACGGGTTCTCGGGCGCAGAGCGGCAACTGCACCAAGAACGGAAGGACGACACCATGGTTATTGGGAGCTACATACATACCTTGTAACCTTGATGCTATGGATCGTTGTGCCCAGATTTCGGGACGTAAGTTTCGGGTATGCGATTCAACTTAGCTTGGCCTCGTAAGAAAAGCTTTGATAAAATAAGGTTGCGACTTGGAAGTTGGAGATATTGGAAGTTGTGTAATGTGATTGGACGTCGTTGACCATGTGGGTAAAAAGAAGGCATCACGTCCATTCCTCTTCTCCATTTTCCCCCCCGCGAGTGTGAGCGTCGTGATTCATTCAACATTTGGCCCCGAGGATCTTTCTAAGTGCGGATAACTTTAATATTTGCTAGAGGCCAGGGCCCTTAGCGTTGATCGATGCAATGTTCGCTCTTCTGCGAGTCCGCTTGTGGCTTATCAGCCCTACCGCCTCTCGAGTCTCTCTCTCTGTTCGTTCTCGCTCTCAAAGTGATGGAATGTAGATTTGCGTCGAGATCTCAGATGGTCCAATCAGTGGCCTATCTTAACAACGACTTGCCATGTAACATCTCTTGCTTCTTGGAACGTTCTGTCCGAGATTCTGAAATTTAAACTTGCCTTTGTATAGCCTGTGCTGGGACCCCAAATACTACCTCCGAGGCGTGGCATCAAATTTAAGATTCCCGAGAAAGTAAGGTACCGCCGGAATCCAGGTAACAATCGCTTTCAGTCATGCTCGTGCCGAAATTGTCCGGTGTCATACAATATGGCATCAAGACTCAAGAGATTGTTGCGTCTTGTGACTTGGCACTTGGCGATTAGCAATACCTATGTCCACGGTCTACTGTCTGCCTCCGTCTAATCCTTTTCTCTTGATGCCACTGATAGCTTACAAAAACTTGGGTCAGATCCGACAATTTCTTTTTACTCTTTCCTTTGGTTCTTTCATCACTACGTTTCTCAACCTGTCTCAAACTCCCAAAGCCCAACACCAACACACAAAGAATCAAAATGAAGTTTCTCTGCTTACATGGGGCGTTCGGAAACGCAAGCGTATGTAATCCTGTCCATCTCCCCCTCCGCATCATGTGACCACAACATGGCTCATTGTTTTATAAATTATGGCAGAACTTCCAAGCACAACTGGGACCGTTTGTCTCAAAGGCCAAAGAGTCTGGTGATCGAATCTCGTTCAAATGGATTTCAGGCCGTCATGAAGCCATTCCTCCTGCCGGGTTCAGTGATTACTTTGGACGCGGTCCATTGTACCGCTTTATCCCGTTTGACGGCATTGAGGCCCTTGATGATGTGCTCCACAAACTAGACGAGTTTCCTCAGGGAGAGACAGCTGAAGACACCATCCGCCAACTGATACAATCCGATTATGGCTCTCAATACACCTTGGATGGAGTGCGTACTTCCATTGAGTACATCTTGGATGCAGTTCGGGAGGATCCCGAAATCGAAGTGAGTAGAACAGGCTTTCCATTGTTTTCTTACCTCTTTACTTTGGAGGGGGCGGAGCTAATGACTCGCAGGGTATTCTTGGGTTCTCAGAGGGCGCCACGGCTGCGGCATCCGCAATCCTCGAGGAAAAGCGCCTGTGGGAAGAAGAGGGCGTTCCTCGTCAGCTCAAGGTGAGCAAACCCCCCCCCCCCCCCCCCCCCTTTTTTTTTTTCCAAGCTCATTAGAATCGCTGGATTGACAAGGTATCATCACAGTGTGGAATATTCTTCGCCGGCTGGCCACCACTTTCTCTCAAAGGCGGCCAATGCAACGTCATACTTGCCGATGAGAGCGAAGACGCCATTGACATTCCAACTTGTCACGTTGTAGGGTCTGATGACCCATACATCGATGGCGCCATGTCGCTGCACAGCATGTGCGACCAGGATTCGGCAGTCTTGTTCGATCATGGCAGTGGACATTTTATCCCCCGGGAACCCCAGACATTGTCAGAGCTCACAGAGGCCATTACTGCGATGACGGAGCAGGTTGAGGCTTCATTCTCGTCTCAAAGTGATACTGAGAGCATTTCAGAGATCAGGAAGTCTATTGACGGGTTTTCGATGCTTTCTGATGATTGCTCCTCCGCTAGTTCAGTTGATTCTGGCGACTACGGAGACGAAAAGTGTTAGCTCGCATCTCAGTTCTCATTCTCATTTTACTCAGCCTTCTCTATTATTAGCCTCTTTACTTTGCATAGTTTTAAGACAATGAAAACAAGTAAATCTACTCATTTCTCGAATCAGGGAATGGCTGGCTCTCAATGCTTTGACTGCCATCATGATTCTTTGTCCAAATTGTTACGATAAGTGGTGATCGTGTGTGGCGTATTGAGCAAGGCCATTTATGATTTACATCTTGCGGACCACCTATCTCTCGCAAAGAAGTTTAGGGGGCGTCTTCGTACACGAATGAAACTCACTGCGCGATTGTTCATTGTCGACGAACCAAGTCATTGTTTCTACATGTCTTACTCTTCGGCGCGTCCATAGAAAGTTAGAAACCGTCGAACTTCACTACCTAGGTAGGCCTTGACGAGTCGCGACAAGGAGCGCTCGAAGGCTTATAGACTATAGTAAAGCCCAACGGCCCGATAAAGTGGAGGACGGGCGACTGGGTGGTGTACCCAGCGCATCAGCCAGTCGAAAGTGTAAGTTGAGGTGTGAACCGCGATGTCTGATCTCGCGTGTAACGATAGACATGTTAGGTATGTACTGATTCCCGCCTTCGAGACCCCCCTTTGATAGATCTGGGCTGGAACTTAGATCTGACAAGTACAGTATGTGCCTAAGTTGGTCACCACTGGATACGATCGCAATCGTCTCCGGGTGTGACGCCAGCCCCCAACCGCCGCGCCGGCCACTCCACATACGTGACACGGTGATCTCATTACTGTGCCTACCTAGATCCAGACAGCCCAGGACATCATCATGGACACACCTCGTCGAACTATGTAGCAGGTTTTTTGGCCCAAAGTGGTAATGGAACCCTTATACACAAAAACCATACCTGTAGGTCTAAGGTACCATTGCCACAGGAAAATGCGCTGCTTCAAACATTCCTCACGGAGCTGAGAGCTCAGATGACCTCAGTCTGGTGACAAGTTTTGTTACTTGTATTCCGGAGTGTCGATTCCAGACATTGATGCTGCCAGGCGTCATGGCCGCGACATAATCTGAAGCCAAACAGCCTTCGTATCGGCGGTTGTAATTTAGCTATCCACGTTTTGACCAAACAGCCTTCTCTGCTCTAACAGCGCCAGCTGTCTTCAAAGCCGCTTCATTCCCTAACAGCGAGTCAGTTCGCGCAAAACGCTCGCTATAGTCCACAATCGTAGCCATCAGGTACTAATATATACTTTATTTGTTTGACTTACAATGTCAAACAGAAGTAAAAAATGACACCAAATTCTGTGCAGGAATCGACTCGTGGTGGGGTCTTCCATTCTGGGTCAAGATTTCTTCTTTCCTCTCTCAGTGCTCTTACGCCCTCTCCAACGACTGCTATTGGTTTTTGGAACTTGGAAGAGGCAATAGGCAGCGCTAGTAAGGAACAACCGGATTTCTTCTGTGATGTGGCATAGGGTTTAGGTTTTACTCCCTACACCAGTTTCCTTTTCTGTACAATATTAGAGTGAAGATTCCGGGTCGTACAAAGAATTGACCTTGACTTTTTTCTTCAACCTACGAACAAGTGACGTAAGCCGACAGATGGCTCAAGGAGCTGTGCAAAATCATAATGGCAGAACGCACCCGGAGAGAGAGCCAACATATTTCGGTCTTGATGCTTTCAACGAAATAGTCCTCCGGACCCAGGCCCGAGAGAAATGTTCATAGTCGAGTCTGTGATCTTTGTATCTCATCTAATCCAACAGCCATAATGGAACCGACGTAAGGGCGAAAATGGCTTCGTGAGTTTCCATGATACTTTGCTAGGAGTAACAATGAAAAGTCTGACTTCAAAACTGCAACCGCTGGTTCGCTACAAGTACCCGGAGGCTGCTCCGGTGGGGGAGGCGTGTTTGTCTCTCTAGGTACCTAAGCCACTCTACGTACCTAGGTAGATTTGTGCTGTTAAACTTCCCCCGCCATTCCATTGGAGTCATGTAGGTTACATACATACCTAGGTAGGTAGGTACTTCGGACATTTGTCCACGGTGCTGCAGCCTGCAGGCTGCAGGTTACAGGGAGGAATTCCGAATGCCCAATCGAAGCGAAGACAAGCCGAGGTCAGATGAACGCTTCCGTACAGAGAGTATGGCATGGCATGTATGTCAGCATTGCAGGTGCAACATACATACATACATCATATTCCTTCACTCTGGAAAGGGTGTTTATCAGGTTAACCTCTTAGCGGTAGCCTACCAGTCTTGGCCGTTTTTTTTTGAAAAGGGCTGGTCTTGACTCTTGACAACAAGCCGTTGTCGCCCAAATCCAAGTCGCATTTTTTTTGTAGCCAGCTGGAACCGCAGCTGGCAAGTTGCGCTTTTGCAGTTAGGAAATAGCTAGTTATGGGGGAAGTCAGTAAGCGTCATAGAGGAACGCGATGCGATAGAAACAATTGCATTGAACGAATATACGGAGTACACGCAACACATTCGCAGCGGCAGCGGCAGACTGGTCTCCAAGACGGAAGGCGCAAAAGGGGCTCTTGCTCGCATCGCGTGTTTGGTGGGGCGACTTGGTTTCTTCAAGACCGCGTCCGCGGAAGGAGCGTTCAGCCGTTCACAGCGCGACTTGATCAGCACGTTGGCTGGCGCTGGCTGGCTGCCCATTGCCCAGTCACCCCAGTGGTGCTGCCGACTGCGTGGCCACTGGCGATACGTACCTACATAGGTACCTAGGTACCTACATAGCGCGGACCCCGGTTCGCGCGACGGGGCCGAAGCAGACGTGACGGAACGCCGTCGGTCGGCCCAGTAGACGCAGCTTCGCAGCAACTTGGTGATTGCGGACTCTAAACATCATATCGCGGTTCTCTCCTTATTGCCATACATCCCCCCTTGTCACAATTCAAGTCTTCACACCGTGGTACGCGTTGCTGGCTTCTTGTCTAACATCTCTTGCCTTCTCACATTCATGCCGTGCTGTTGAGCAAAGGCCTACATTACACGCACGCACCGGACAACACGATATGCCCGCCAACGCATCGCCCACCAAGCAACGCGCCGCATTGGCGCCGATGGACGCGAATGCAATGCCTCATCTATCTTCACCAAAGGTGCTCAAGGATACAAAGGCCCCCGTCGTTTCTTCAATTCGCGCCTCTCCCCTCAAGAGACTCCTTCCCGCGACTGTGAGTGGCACTAAGAGGCCCGTCGAGGATGCGCGCTTGCCTGCGAGCAAGAAGACGTGTATGAAAGAGGTATGTTTCTCTTGATTTCCTTCCCTCTCCTTGTCTTCTTTTCACTCGTATTTTCTTCAACACCTGCTCTTTGAAGGAGGGCAGAGCTCATGCAAAGTTGCTGTTTATACTAACAAGTTATCTTGTTACAGAACGCGCGCTCATATCGCTCGCGTACCACTTCGCCATCCACATCGTCCGTATTCGACACAACTGTGGTCGAAGGTGACGCCTCATGGGCCACAAATACCACGGAGCCAGAAACGGCCGGTACTGTTGCCGCTGACGCACCGCTGGCCACATTGGCGCCTCGCACAAGAGGGAACATGACGCGAGAGCAGGCGCGTGAGGTAAGACTTGCTTCTCTACTCTTAGGTCACTCTACAACAACCCCCACCCTTCCTAATTAGGAAAAGAAACACGAGAATTACATGTTACAACGGAGCGTAAAAGAGACGCGTTGAATAAGGCTAACACGGTTGTTATTTTGCATCTTCTAGAAAGCCGAGATCTTGCGCCTCCGTCTTGGTCTAGCAAGCTACAAGCTACGGACCGGCCAAACCAACGTTCCCCTCGCAGACCTACAACATAAGCCCTTACCTCCTCTATCATCGATCCGCGCGCAATCCGCCGCTCTAGATGAAAAGGTTGGCAGAGGAAACAATCAAACTGCAAGTTCACTGAACTCCTCGGCCTTGACTCTGAGCAGGAGTACTCCAGGCATACGGCCTGTAAGTCCGAAGCAGCAGGTGCAAGAAAAAGCTCTGAATGAGCGCCCAAGGCAATGATTCTCAAAGTCACTGTAAAGCGACGTCTTTTTTGTTGCAAAATTCAAACTCGTCCTCGTACCAATGAGCTGTCGAGCTTCTTTTCTCCTTCCCCCCTTTTCTTTTCCCTACTTCTCTGGGCGGGTATCTGCAGCGGGGATAGTACGACAAACTTTTTCACCTTAGTTTATATTGGTTTGGTAATGTCATTCGAAAAGGGCAGCAAAATTAGACGGGATTTCTAGAGCAGAAGTATCAGGCCTGTACTGTGTACACGTCGGTGCAAGTATATTGGCCATTTGCCTTCGGGGCTTAGATTCAATGACGGATTTTCACGAACCCCCAGGAAAGCAAACACAACCTATGCATGTGTTCAATATCTCGACCAATACGAATGGCGGCATATTCTAGCGGCGTATGGGATAGGCATCATCATTTTGCACATCAAGATTTTGGTTTTACTTGTAGATGTTACTTTTGCTTTTTTTGCTCCTTTTTTGGTGGTACTTTCATATTGATCTTTTCCTCTGTATTCTGAGAGGGGCCACTTAGACGGCTACTTAGAAGTTGTTAGACGGCCTGATTTGGTATAGGCGTTGGGGAAGGCCAGGTAGTTACGTGTGGTTATACGTGTAACGTAGGTATATGCCTCTTGAGTTATACAGTACACTGCTCTCGAGTCTCGTCAAGCCGTGTATCGCCACTGTCCACAGCCGCTGTATTCTGGAGTGAAACGTCGTATGTATGTATCGTGTTGTCCATGACGGCGGACGCGTCACGCACCAGACTGATGAGTGAGCGATTGGCCTGTGCAAGGTGCCAATGTGCCCACATTTTGATGCAGGTACGCTTGACTCCTCATTGCTCAATAATGCTTATTATGCACCACACCACATCCACCCAACTCATGCATGGTCTTGTCACTTGAGACGAACACTGGACGGATGGAATACGAATGTACAGCAAACGGGCTCATCATGCTTAATGCACATTGCAACTCATTCATGATGTCTTGACCTATCTACACATGTGAGTAACATGAACACACCATTTCCCCCTACTCAACATCTCCTCAAGGGCATCTCCTCAAGGGCATCTTTTCAAGGGCATCTTCTCAAGAGCATCTTCTCAAGAGCATCTTCTCAAGAGCATCTTCTCAAGAGCATCTTCTCAAGAGCACCTTCTCAGGATCAAGTCATGTAGTGCAATCTCCACGCGCACCAAAATCAATCCACCACAATCTTCGACTCCAACTCCCCATAGTGCCTAAAGAAAGCCTCAAACAACTTGGTAGCGAATTCCACATCAGCGGAGCCGCTCGTCTCGCGGATACTATGCATACTGAGCTGCGGATTTCCCAGGTCGAGGGTCCGCATGCCCAACTTGGCGGCGAGGCCCGGCCCAATGGTGCTCCCGCAGGGGGAGTCGTTGCGGACAACGAATAACTGCAGAGGCACACGGGCGAGGCTGGCGCATTGTTGGATCAGGACAATGCCGGGGGAGTTGGTGGCGTAGCGCTGGTTGGCGTTGACCTTGATGACGGTGCCCTTGTTGAGGGCTGGTTGGTGGGAGGATTCGTATTTGCCAGTGTAGTTTGGGTGAACGGCATGGGCCATGTCGGCGGAGATGAGGAATGATCGCGAAAGAGTTTGTTCGTATGCGGTCGATGACTCGTTGTTGTGTTGGGGGTCGGGACTCGAACTGGCGGGGATGGATGCGAGACGATGGATGACGGAGGGCAACAGGTTCGACTCGGCGCCTTGAGCGGACGTGGAGCCGATTTCTTCGTGGTCGAAGCAGGCAATCATTCGGATGGTGGAGTCTTGGTCTAGCGAACTGCTGCTGTTGTCATTCTGGACGGAGGCGATAAGGCCCTCGACGGAGCAGTACGTCATGCCGAGGTTGTCAAGGCGCGCGGAGAAGATGAGCTCATCTTTGAGACCGCCGACGACTGACTTTTGCGTGTCGTACAAAACGAGTTCAAAGTCCATAATGTCGGCTACCTTGACATGCAGTTCCTCGGCAATCACGTCCAACACGGCAGGGTGGTGGCGTTCCGACATCTTCTCAAGAGGCTCCGAGATCTCGTCTTCTGTCTTTTTCTCAGCGGCAGCAGCAGCAGCAGTGGTCTCTTGGTCGACGCTCTTGTTCAGCTCGGCCGTGGCAAGACCAATGATGGGAAATAGCTCCGACTCCTTGTTGGGATCGAAGTTGGTCTGTCGGTGGAGGTGGATCGCAAGCGTGGGAATGCGGAGCAGCGGCTTTTCGATCTTGACGAGTTTCTGAACAACTTTGTTGCCCTCGGTGACGAGAACTCGGCCGGCAATACTTAGATCGCGGTCAAACCACGAGTGCCAGATACCGCCACCGTAGGCCTCGACACCGACCTGTAAATAGCCAGCATTGGTCTTCTTGGACACGGGCTTAAGTCGTAAACAGCAGGAATCAGTGTGGGCGCCGACAATGCCAATGGCATTTCCGGGGCACCACTTGCGTCCGATTGCGAAGGCGACAATGGAGGAGCCGTTGCGGGTGAGATAGTACTTGCCGCCTGGTTGGAGAGTTGAGGCCCAAGAGTCTCGTTCTCTGATGCGCTGGAACCCGGCGTTTTCGAGTCGGTGAGCGGCGGTCTGTGTGGCGTGGTAAGCTGGTAGGACACAAGTTAGCATCACACATACACACAGAGAGGGAGAGAAACGCGAGAGGTCCATCATCATACGGGTGGGAGAGTCGTTGACAAAGTCGACAAAGTCAAGCGCAGCCTTGGGCGGAGCCATGATGAGTGATGACGTAGAGAAGCCGCGCGAGCAGAGAGTAGAAGCTGGTAGCACGCCGACAGATTCGCGTGCCCTGGATTGCAAGAGACGAGGAAAGAGACGGAACAAGCGCGAGGGCATGGAGAGGTCAAGGAGCCGGGAGGTGGTCGTCTGCCGATGGCCGCGATTGGGCTGAGCGGGTTGGTGCAAAGGTGCAGGATCGAGGGTTGTCGTTTGCCACGAAGTTGCTCGATGCAATGCTGCTGCGAGTCTGCAACAAGTGGCACCTGTATCCAATCAAATCGCAGCGGCACGTGGCCCGGGGTCCATGCCTGTAAGTTGTGACTTGTATGTAACCAAGTACCCGCCCCGGTATCAGGGTTTGGGCCATGTCTTGAAGGTCTACAGTTAACAGGTTTTTGGCCTGTTTGTGTGTAAACCTCCTCCTCAATCAGGTCGCCTGTGCTCACGTATTCCGCGGGCCCGAGCATGAGGGTGTAAGGTACATCTTGTACGGCATATGTGTACCATTTCTCCGGCAGGCATACCTTCGACGCGTCGAAGGCGCGGCTAAGCTCCTGCTTAAGGTCGTCGGCGACCAGACGATCGCGCACCAGCTTGGTTGCCGGTTGAATGGCGTAACCCCCCGGGGTACGCCGCACGTGCTGAATGTCAGAGGGCGAGCCCTTCAGCATC
>SRQH01000814.1:0-10234 GCA_018360345.1 Claviceps sp. LM84 group G4
TTTTGACATTTTAAATGGCTAGATTGCGAAAAAGTGAAATAAATAGGTGTGGTGATCCAAAATGGGTCCAATTTGGCGTTTCGCGTTATTCACTTGGTGGGGCTGTACATGGAGAAGAAAAGACAAAAATTGACCCATATGATAAGATACGCCTTTGTGTTTTATGCATGCAATGAGAATGGAGTAACCTTACGGTTCAAACAGATTCCCTTTGCTCCGACAGCCATTAAAGTCAAGTCTTTGACACGGTCACTGTCCCTTCATTATTTCATTTGTCAGGAATTTGCGACTACATTAGGTACATATCTACTTGGGTAGGTAGATATACATGTCAAGTAAGTTACCTCCTTAGAGTGCCTACCTACCTATCTTATGAGGATGTACCTAACTAGGTACGTATGTAGGTAGGTAGGTAGGTATGTAGTAAGAACGTGGCCAGTAGCCCCGCCTAGGTAGAATATGTATTACGGTACTTCGTGAATCGTACAAATCAGTTGGACGGTCGAACTTTTATGTAGACAGCCCAGATCAGGTATTCGGGTTTCCTATCGCAGCAAGAAATATTGCCGCCGTACCGGCGACGTCTACTCCATACAAGAAAATATGGTTATCTAGGTACGAATTGGCAAGGCACCTGGTGTCTGAACTTTGAGGTCTAAATGTAACGTTTTTTCCGATTGTGGTGAGACGACGTCTTGGCTTCTGTTGCACAAAAGAATGGGCGCAGCCGTCTGGCCACTGTTTTGTGCTTTGTATATCCCTATATACCCTGCGATAGCTTCCTCCACAACTCCACTACCTAACGTATCATTACATGATGATTATGTACCTCTTTACCTACCTCCTAGATACAGCAGGAGTTTATAATTACCCAGTTCCCGCTCGACCTGCCAACAGCTTGTTTCTCTCTTCATTCAAAGTTCCATGACTTTTGGAGACAATGTCTACAGCACAAGAACATGCGCCGAGTCCACCCCACACAGGGAATGACCTGATCGCTGCAGAGGATAATCCTGTAAGTCTAATTCCAAATGAGTTGAGTAAACCAGATACGAGTCTAATGCAATATCTAGATCAATGATCAAGACGAGATCGATTCTATCTTTTCCCAAGAGTTTGTGAATCTGAAAATCAATTATGTTATCCCAATTTCCTGACGTCTGTGACCTGTCGCAGTCAAAGTTCCACAACGTCGGTTGCGTCCAGCGTTCTCGAGTACCGTCAGATACATGGTCGTACCTATCATAGTGATAAGTTCACGGCCAACTATTTTATGCCCAACGACGACCAGCAGCTTGGAACGGAGGAATTATGGTTCTAGTCACCACAACCCCACGTTGTCGGCGGGATTGCACGCTAATGTGACTTATAGCCATCATTGCTTGACGATTCTTCTTGACGACCAGCTATATCTGGCACCACTTGAGAAGGAAAAGATCCATGTATGTTCCAGCTAGGCGCTCAGATAGACCCAGATGCACTAGAGACGTGTCTCTTGTCACTAATTGAGCGATTATTCTAGCGGGTGCTTGACGTCGGCACGGGTTTCGGTGAGTTATGGTATATGTCGGGACTTTATCACATGTCTGCATTGTCTGTAAACTGTTGCTGACGAATTTCTTAGGTATCTGGGCAATGCACGTCCGAGAAATCCCCAATGATATGTTCGTGTGCTTACACAATCGAACAGTGAATTTGCCGACCAGTTTCCCAATGCTTCAGTTGTTGGAACAGATCTTTCTCCGTGCCAACCGCAGTGGGTTCCGCCAAATCTTTGCTTCGAAATCGACGACGCGACGCTCGATTGGACTTGGAACGCCAACCATTTTGACTTTATTCACATGCGCTACATTGTGGGTGGCATTCAGGACTGGACAGCCCTCTTCAAAGAGGCCTACAAATGCTGTGCGCGAGGAGGATGGGTAGAGTCTCTTGAGTATGAACCTGAGTTTCGCAGCGACGACGGATCGACCGAACTGGAGCCTGTTCTTGCGTCGTATGGGGAGCTTTTTCGAGAGGCTAGCAAGATACTAAATCGTCCCCTGTTCGTGAAAGAAAAACTGCCACAAGCGCTTGACGAGGCTGGTTTCAGCGACAAAAGGGTTGTTCGATACAAAGTAAGTGCTGCTGTCGGACTTGACTGCTCTTTCAACGGTCAATGAAGGAATTAAGTATTAACTCGTCACTAGATTCCTGTTGGACCCTGGCCAAAAGATCGCAAATTCGCTGAAGTCGGACGTGTTGCCCGAGAGACTATGGAGCATGATCTTCAAGGTATGGAATCTTCTCTCGTCTAGAATTATATGTTGAAAGACTCAAGACTCAAAAATACTCACCTTGGATTATCAGGATCCACGCAGATGCTTTGGCAAAGTATCCAAAAGCCAGAACATGAGTATCATTCGTGGCTTGCAGATGTTCGTAAGGCGATGCGAAATCCCAAGGTTCATAGCTATATAATGGTGCAGGTTGTGTACGGACGCAAGCCGTGATCCGGAATTTTATTTATGTATACCTCTCTTTCACAGCCCTGAAAAAGCACACTGCAATCAATGTTCCTCACTGCTGCCTCTTTGCCTGCAAAGTCACAAGTGTGATACCGATTTGTTGTCAAGCAAACCGTCACAGTGCTAATTGATAACGAGAACGTCGAGTGACTTAAGTAACGTCCTTACCAACAAATTACAATTATTGTTACTCAATTTTCACAGAAGACTCATCTTCGGCTATAAGGTTACACTCGGATGATTTGGCAAAGTATCCAAAAGCCAGAAGACGAGTATCATTTGTAGCTTGCGGGTATGCGTAAGGCGATCCGGAACCCCAAGCTTCAATGCTTCATAGCTTTATCGCGGTACAACTTGTGTACGGATGCAAGCCAGAGCGATTCTGCATTAGACTGGCTGTATTGGGTCACGACGCTGAACGGATGCTCATGTTTATAGCGCTGATGAAGTATTCTGTAAATAATTCGCTCATCGCTGCTACCCTACCTTGCCTCTTACCTGTGCAGTGCGACACGGATTTGTTGCTAAGTGAACCATTAAAGGGCGGACACCAATCACAATGTGACGATGAACAAAATCGTGAACTAAAAAAGTAGGCGTGGCGCAATGGTGCAGTTGCCCCTTCTCTGATCTGATATCCCCCGGAATTACGGCAATGTGGCTGTTTGGCGTTGCTTAGCACGTCGACCCGCGACAATAGCTGGCTGTTCATCTGATCTTTGTCTTGTCTACAGTCTAACCCGAGCTTCGTTCTTTGCCGGCTCTGAGCTCTCACTCACCCAACGTGAAATGGTGCTTGCTTCCTCTTCGCTGGACGAGAGGATCCTGGCGCAACAGATAATCCGTTATGCCATCATCCGTCAGCACGGCAGGTATGACCGACGAGAGCGCTCTCAACTTTTGTATGGTCATATGGTCACCGACCGATTAGAGACTCAGAGCTCCGTCTTGTTGCAAGCGCATAGAGAAGGCTTCTACAACATTTGCAAATTCGCGCATTGGTTGGTCGGGACTCGGCGAATGCACCTCGCACGCGGCACATGGCGAAGAAGCTGCAGAAATACTCCACAGCCTTGGATCGGCTTACGTCGTACGACGATTTGTTTGCTCACTTACAACGCGAACAAATCGGTTGGCTGTACCGACTGGCTTCTGCAAAAGAGTGGTGTGGAACTCGTTGGGCGCAACGTCTTAGAACCTAGAAGTCCGAAGACACACCTAAATGCAGTCAATATCCCCGTCCAAAGATATCGCATAATCGCATTCTTTTCTTTTTGCCTGCTCCAGGGCCCAACATCTACCTATTTCAATGTCTCGCCACGCGAGAGGAACGATGCGTCCGCCGTCCATAACCGTTTAACGCCACGCCGAAAGGCTCCCCTCTCATCGAGGTAAATTGAGGACAAAAAGACATGAAGAGGAAATATAGATTCAGCACCATGAGAAAGTCACACAGAAGAGGTCGACGCCTGCAGGTTCCCGAAGTCTCTGTGGAAAGAAAGAACAACTTCTGGATCATTTTGACTCAAATAGGTAGCCCCTTTCTGTCACGTCAATGATGAGAGAAGGCCTATCTTGATATAGAAAATGGGGGAAACAGACTAAACCTGAAGGCTGAATGGGAATTGAAAACAAGACGAAGAAAAATGGTGGGTTTCAAGCATCTCTCCCTACATTCCCTCATTCTTCAGGAATGCTGCGACTGGAACAATTGAAGGCCCTAACTTTAAGAACGTGGCCCATGGGGGCCATGTTCAAGTGTGGATGCGGGTCAGCCACATGCCAAGAGTGTAAGACACCTTCGAAAGGCGGCTTAGAACTTGTATGTACATAATCCGTACTTCGTGAATCGTACATACATATGAGTTGGACGGTCCAAATTTTATACGTAGGTAGCCCAGACCGGGTTTCTTAGTCCCCATCATAGAAAAGATTGTGCCGGCGATGTCTACTTCTTGGAAGCAAACATGGTGTACTCCATATCTAGGTACGAATTGGCGAGGCAATTGATGTCTGAACTTTGAGGTCTAAATATAACGTTTTTCCAATTGTGGTGAGATGACGTCTTGGCTTCCTCCACAACTCCACCAACGCATCATACCTTACCTGACCTTCCTAGGTACAGTACGTATGTATATATAATGCCCTATTCCAGCTTGATGTGATCTAGAATAGCGCGCTTGTCTCTTCATTTCAAGTTCCATGACCTTTTGAGCCAATGTCTGCAGCACAAGCGCATGCACCGAGTCCGCCCCACACCGGGAGCGACCTGATCGCGGCAGAGGACATTCCTGTAAGTATAATTCGCGTTGCGTTGAGTCAGCCAGATATAAGTCTAATGCAATCTTTAGGTGAACGATCAAGATGAGATCGATTCCCTATTTTCTCAAGAGTTTGCGAATCTCACTATCCATTTGTGATTCTATTTTGCTGACGTCCGTCGCAGTCAAAGTTCCACAACGTCGATTGCGTCCAGCGTTCTCGAGTACCGTCAAATTCATGGTCGTACCTATCATAGCGATAAATTTACGACCAACTATTTCCTTCCCAACGACGATCAGCAGCTCGAAACGGAGGAATTATGGTTCTAGTCACCACGAGCCCACATTGTCGGTAGACTTGCACGCTAACCGTTCTAACGCGACATGCAGCCACCATTGCTTGACGATTTTGCTCGACGACCAGCTATTTCTTGCACCACTTGAGAAAGATAAGATCCATGTACGTACCAGCTAGACACTCTACTGACTCAGACGTACTAGACCTCTCTTTATTGATACTACTCATGAGTCCTTGATACTAATTGAGGGATTATTCCAGCGGGTGCTTGACGTCGGCACGGGATTCGGTAAGTTGTAATATATTCGGGACTTTATCACATATAGCTGTCGCTGATCGATTTCTCAGGTATCTGGGCAATGTAGGTCCGAGATAGTCCTATTACCTCATAAAATGTCCGTATGCTCACAAAATCGAAAAGTGAATTTGCCGACCAGTTTCCAAATGCTTCAGTCGTTGGTACAGATCTTTCTCCTTGTCAACCGCAGTGGGTTCCACCCAACCTCTGCTTCGAAATAGACGACGCGACGCTCCAGTGGACTTGGAACGATAATCATTTTCAATTTATCCACATGCGTTATATCGTGGGTGGCATTCAAGACTGGGGAGCCCTCCTCAAAGAAGCCTACAAATGCTGTGCGCCAGGAGGATGGGTAGAGTCTCTGGAGTACGAGCCTGAGTTGATCAGCGACGATGAGTCGGCCGAGCTGGAGCCTATTCTTGCCTCGTATGGTGAGCTATTTCGAGAGGCCAGCAAGAAACTGAATCGTCCTCTGTTCGTGAAAGAAATTCTGCCACGAGCTCTTGGTGACGCTGGCTTCATCGACACAAGGGTTGTTCGACACAAAGTAAGCGCTGCTGCCGAGTTTCCATTTAAACCTTCAATAAGAACTTAACTTGCCACTAGATTCCAATTGGACCCTGGGCAAAAGATCCCAAATTCGCTGAAGTCGGTCGTGTTGCCCGAGAGACCATGGAACATGACCTTCAAGGTATGGAGAACCCTCTCTTCAAGTTCTATACTTATTTAGATTCACGAAAAAGTCAAAAATACTCACATTAGAGTATCAGGATACACCCAGATGCTTTGGAAAAGTACCCAAAAGCCAGAGGACGAGTACCAGGTGTGGCTCGCGAACCTCCGTAAGGCGATGCGAAACCCCAAGGTGCATAGCTATATGCCGGTACAGGTTGTGTACGGACGCAAGCCAGAATGATCGGGCATTCGCATGGCTGTATTGGGCCATGACGCTGAACAGAATCTGGTCTTTACAGCGCCGAGAAAACATGCTGAAAACAATTTCTCTCATTGCTGCTACCTTGCCTATGCAGTGTGATATGGATTTGTTGTGAAGTGCTCCCTTACAGAGCTGACGCTTGTCACAATACTGCCTTTCATTTTCACTCAGACTCTCAGTCGGTAACCAAAAGAGCAGGCCTGGCACAATCGTGTAGGTAGTTGTAAATTACTGCTTATCTGATGTGATTCCGCACAGAACTTTGGCAATGTGGCTGTTGGGCGCTACTTAGCACGTCGTCCCGCGACAATGAATAGCTCCTCACATGATCATTGCTCTGTCTAGCAAGGTCTTCTCTCCTTGCCGGCTTCCAGCACTCAACGTGAAATGAACGACGTTTTCTCTTCGCTCGACTAGAGTAGCAGAGTACCGAGGCCCGTCACATCATTCCATCGTGACGCACGCTGACCAACCAACGGGGGTACTCTCAAACTTCTATATTTAGTGGCTGGTCAGTGGTCACTGCACGCTCCCACCCGATTGAACACGCGCAGAGAAGCCGTTGTGCCTCCAAATTCGCGAATTCGTTGGTTAGCCAATACATCTCGCAGAAGGCGAAAAAGCTGCAGAGGATCAGCCTTGCATGTGCTAGGCATGTCAGCTGGTACGTATCGTCGAACCATGAATGGCAATTTCCAAAGATTCTGTTGGAATTGCAGGACAGAGGTTGTATGTTCAATGTCGTACGCGCCTCGATTGTGGGGCACAACAACATAAAGGTGGCTTCCGCCCCTTTTATACATGGAGAAGAAAACACAACAATTGACCCATTAGATAAGATACGCCTTTGTGTTTCATGCATGAAATGAGAATGGAGTAACCTTATGGTTCAAACAGATTCCCTTTGCTCCGATAGCCATTAAAGTCAAGTCTTTGACACGGTCACTGTCCCTTCATTCTTTCATTCTTCAGGAATGTTGCGGATAGCCCAGACCGGGTTTCCCTATCGCAGCAAGAAACATTGCCGGCAACGTCTACTCCATATCAGCAAATATGGTGTATCTAGGTACGAATTGGCAAGGCACCTGGTGTCAGAGCTTTGAGGTCTGAAATAGAACAGTTTTCCCGATTGTGATGAGATGACGTCTTGGCTTCCTCCACAACTCCACTAACGTATCACATCTTACCTTACCTTCCTACGTACAGTACGTATGTGTATATAATCGCCCTCTTCCCGCTCGATGTGATCTAGAATAGCTCGCTCGTCTCTTCATTTCAAGTCCCATGACTTTTTGAGACAATGTCTGCAGCACAAGCGCATGCACCGAGTCCGCCCCACACCGGGAGCGACCTGATCGCGGCAGAGGACATTCCTGTACGTATAATTCGCGTTGCGTTGAGTCAGCCAGATGCAAGTCTAATGCAATCTTTAGGTGAACGATCAAGATGAGATCGATTCCATATTTTCTCAAGAGTTTGCGAATCTCACTATCCATGTGTGATTCTATTTGACTGACGTCCGTCGCAGTCAAAGTTCCACAACGTCGATTGCGTCCAGCATTCTCGAGTACCGTCAGATACATGGCCGTACCTATCATAGTGATAAGTTCACGACCAATTATTTCCTTCCCAACGACGATCAGCAGCTCAAAACGGAGGAATTATGGTTCTAGTCACCACTAGCCCACATTGTCGGCGGACTTGCACGCTAACGCGACATGCATGATGCAGCCATCATTACTTGACGATTTTGCTCGACGACCAGCTATTTCTTGCACCACTTGAGAAAGATGAGATCCATGTACGTACCAGCTAGGAGCCTAGGACTCCCATTACATAGTCGAACTTGACGTATTTCTCTTGATACTAATTGATTTATCATCCAGCGGGTGCTTGATGTCGGCACGGGATTCGGTGAGTTATAGCTTATAGTATACTCGAGAGTTCATCACATATGGCTGTCGCTAACCGATTTTTCAGGTATCTGGGCAATGTAGGTTGAGATACCCTCAATGATATGTCCGTATGCTTACAAAATGGAAAAGTGAATTTGCCGAACAGTTTCCCAATGCTTCAGTCGTTGGTACAGATCTTTCGCCATGCCAACCGCAGTGGGTTCCACCAAACGTTTGCTTCGAAATAGACGACGCGACGCTCCAGTGGACTTGGAACACTAATCATTTTCAATTTATCCACATGCGTTATATCGTGGGTGGCATTCAAGACTGGGGAGCCCTCCTCAAAGAAGCCTACAAATGCTGTGCGCCAGGAGGATGGGTGGAGTCTGTGGAGTACGAACCAAAGTTTTACAGCGACGATGAATCGGCCGAACTGGAGCCTGTTCTTGCCTCGTTTGGGGAGCTATTTCGAGAGGCCAGCAAGAAACTGAATCGTCCCATGTTCGTGAAAGAAATTCTGCCACGAGCTCTTGGCGAGGCTGGCTTCATCGACACAAGGGTTGTTCGACACAAAGTAAGCGCTGTTGCGAAGTTTTCCTTTAAACTTTCAAGAAGGGAATTAACTTGTAATTAGATTCCAATCGGACCCTGGGCAAAAGATCCCAAATTCGCTGCAGTCGGTCGTGTTGTCCGAGAGATCATGGAACATGACCTTCAAGGTATGGAGAACCCTCTCTTCAAGTTCTATACTTATTAAGATTCACGAAAAAGTCAAAAATACTCACCTCAGAATATCAGGATACACCCAGATGCTTTGGAAAAGTACCCAAAAGCCAGAGGACGAGTACCAGGTGTGGCTCGCGAACCTCCGTAAGGCGATGCGAAACCCCAAGGTGCATAGCTATATGCCGGTACAGGTTGTGTACGGACGCAAGCCAGAGTGATCGGGCAATGGGCATTCGCATGGCTGTATTGGGTCATGATGCTGAACAGAATCTGGTATTTACAGCGCCGAGAAAACATGCTGAAAACGATTTCTTTCATTGCTGCTACCCTGTCTGTGCAGTGTGATCCGGATTTGTTGTGAAGTGCTCCCTTACAGAGCTGACGCTAGTCACAATACTGCCTTTTACTTTCACTCAGTCGGGAACCAAACGAGCAGATCTGGCACCATTGCGTAGGTAGTTGTAAATTACTGCTTATCTGATGTGATACCTCGCAGAAATCTGGCAATGTGGCTGTTGGGCGTTACTTAGCACGTCGTCTCTCGAAACTGACTGGCTCCTCACATGATCGTTGCTTTGTCTAGCCGCATCTTCGCCCGTTGTCGGCTTCAATCACTTATCGTGAAGTAGTAATGCTTTTCTCTTCGCTCGGCGAGGATCCCATCGTGATGTCACGCGGACCAACCAACGGGAGCGCTCTCAAACTTATTGACCGATCGATCATTGCAGTTCCCAACCGTTTGGAGACGCACAGATCGCACATTCGTTGATCAGCGAATGCACCTCGCACATGGCGAAGAAGCTGCAAAGGACCAGCCGGCATCAATTAGGTAGGTACCTACCTAGGTAGTAGGTACGTTACTCCGGAAAAATAACGCCCAACACCACATTGGACCCATAATGACTCACCACACCTATTTATTTCACTTTTTCGCAATCTGGCCATTTAAAATGTCAAAAATATGTAATTGAGCAGAGTCTATAGAATCATGAAGGCTCAATCAATTGATTGCCTCAATACTTCGTGTTCCATCCCTTGGAATCTATCACAGCCTGAAGACGGTCAGGCACGCTGTCGACAAGGTCATTTACAAGCTCCTTTTCGAGTTCATCCCAAACATTTGTCGCAATTTTTTCGAGTTGCTCTAATGCGGCCCTTGACTTCTTCATATGGACCAAATTCGGATCCCGTTTATAAATTCGCTGTTTCAAGCATGCCCATAGGTTCTCAATGGGATTCAGGTCGGGGCTGTATGGCGGCCAGTCCAGAGGAGTCACCCCTAGCTTCTCGAGGCAATCTTTCACGA
>SRQH01000815.1:0-10226 GCA_018360345.1 Claviceps sp. LM84 group G4
ATAGGCAAAAGTGAAATGCGTGAAAAAGTAGGTCACCTGATGCGTGAAAAAACGTAGATACCGACCAATGGGAAGAGGAGTAGGCAGGAAGGCTCCACACCATACCCTCATGTGAACTGAAAACTCGAGCATAAAGAGGCAAACACGAAATGTGCGCCTCCGCTACGCGTCGCCGCACGATTTCTTCAGTTTTGCCTAAAGAACGATAACATGTTCCCCAATCAATGAAATTGGCTTTTTTTAGTGTCGAAGACAATTGATGTCAAATTTGTGCAAGAATACACAGTGATACAAGGATCTTTACGCACTAGGTATGCCGGGCTCTTTCACACAGCTCAAGTCGTGATGATTTGCCTTGAGAAGCCAGGGGTAGGTGTATTGAGTGAAGTTATCGCGTGCGATCATCGATGGTCAAGATTCGAGAATGAGAGGAAGTACCTTTGAAGTATAGTTACAGATGAATTCGTTAGTGAAATACTTCCACGTCCGAATCGGGTAAGGCGTTGAGGCAGGTTCTAAAGTCCTTGAGGCGTATTCTCATACTCGAACTGCTGGTTTTGGTACTCCAATCCTCCAGCAGAAATTGTTCCTGAGATACAGGGATTCCTTCTATCTGGCTCTGTGACCTGCAACATGTACTCTGTAGTCTGTACACAACACCTGCCAATCCTCATCGCAGGAGCCTCTCCACCTGCGCTCGTACGGTACCTAAGGTATGTACCTACCTACATATGTACATACATACCTACCTTAGGCCTAAATAAGGTACCTACCTATGTTAGGTACGTGTGAGAATCGGATATGTATGTATCATCATGTATATCCTTACCGAGCCGCCCAAAAAGCCAGAACACTAAGCTGGCAGGAAATCGGCTTATTAGTGCGGGATATATACCGTGCAGTGCAACAACTCTGGTCGTCACACTACGGACTGCAGCATTATTCGGAGCTTCGTGCGGGACGGGCGCAAATCTGCTGCCTCTGCATAGGCTCATGCGCTGTGCCTATCGCCCATTGCTACATATTCGAGCTCCAGGATCTCCTCAATCGGGTTGACGAGTGCTTGTTATGGCTGCCTCGATGGGGACTGCCACCGGACCGGGTGAGACTTGCTTGTGTCTCCCGACGCCAACGCCATCCTCTCTCTCGTCTCATCGTCTCAAGATGGTAGACTAACGGTGCTTTGTTAGCCAAACTCCAGGCCGTGACTGACCTGGTCAATAAGCTCAGTGATGACGTCGAACAGACATCGCTTCTGCCCAAAGGTAGATAGATCATCAGATCCTCTAACGCTGCACCTGCTGCCAATGAATCTAAATCGTCCGCCCCAGACAGAAATGACGCATTGCAAGAGCTCAAGATTTTTGGAAGGGACCCCAAAGACGCGGATCCTATTTTCACGGAGAAGGTGCGTAGACGCCTTGAGTCGATTTGGCTTTGTTGCTTCTAACTTTGTGTGAAGGGTATGACCATGCTACTGCGGTATGCATTCCATAGCGATTCGAGTGAGACTGCAAGAGAAGCCTTGCGAGTAGTTTCAAACGCAATGCTGCTAAAATCTGAGACTCGCCAGATGTTCATCCGCCAAGGTTATGCCGCGCAGGCTTGCGACCAGTTGAGTTCAGAATCTTGGGACGACGAATTCCTTCTCTCGAGAATTCTCTTTCTCTGCACATACGGTACTGATATTGACTTCAAGGCCCTGATAGAGGACCACCAACTTGCAAATCATACTATTTACAACTTGGAACGTCACATCACTCTCCCAGTGATGAAAAAAACTCAGGGCCGGGATCCAATGGAGCAAATGGCTCTGGTGGAGACCCTTAAATTAATGTTCAACGCGTCTTACTTTTGCAAGGCGAAGGTGTCGGCTTTCACGCCAGCTGTGTCTATCATAACTTCTTTACTCTGCAAGCCGGACGTTTCCGACGCCAATCCGCTAGAGCCTCCGTTCAGCCCTCTTGTCAACTCACTCTTGAACCTAGATATTCAAGCTGACGAGAGCCGATCGTCACTTTACCCGGATGATGCTCCTTGCCGAGTCACTTCTAGAATCGTCAATTTGCTAGATCGGGGGCTGAGAGCATACAGTGGAAATGATTTGGAGACTCTGGTCACTCCAGTCGTGAGTCTTCTTTCGAGGCTATACGAGAACGCGCCGCTCGATGTCCGTCAAGCGATGAAAGAGGTCTTGTTGCCGACGGTAGAGGATCGGCAGGTTGTATTGGGTCACGGCGAATCTCTTGCATCGAAGTTGCTGAACAATTCGACAAATCCAACAGCTCCAGCCTTACGGGATGCTATTTCTCACCTGCTATTTGACCTATCAGACAAGGATGCGTCAACATTTGTCGAGAATGTCGGCTACGGCTTTGCATCGGGCTTTCTGTTCCAGAATAATTTGCCTGTGCCATCATCTTTTTCGTCGGGTCTTAGTAGAGGCGAAGCATCGCGTGGTCAGAAACCCGTCAATCCTATCACTGGTCAATTCTTGGACGAAGAAAAGTTGGCAAATGTCCCAGACCTGACAGAAGAAGAGAAGCAGCGAGAAGCAGAACGCTTATTTGTCCTCTTCGAACGGTTCGTTCTCTTCGCGACGTCCCACTGCTGCTCCGTTTGGCTGATTGACCCTTTCTGCTAGGCTAAAAAAGACAGGCATCATCAGCATGCAAAATCCTGTTGAGAAAGCGGTTCAGGAGGGACGGTTTGAGGAGCTCTCCGATGATTATGTGGAGGAATTAGATTAAAAACGTACATTGTACCCACGATGCTTGGCGCGGCCTCCCGGCAAAATAGACCGTGCGTGATCTTTTCTCATGTGATGCGCGCCAGTGTCGGACCGATGAGATCGGAAAGACCAGAGCGAGGTAATCGCTAGATGTACCATCGCCACCGACTGCATGTACCATCGAGACGCATTTTGGGGGTTAGTGTTAGGTGTTAGCGAACGGAATTTGCAATGGTACGTGTGACAGGTGCCGATGGTACAACCTGCGATTGCACAGACAAGAGCAGACCGTTGAGTTGGTTTTCTTTGATCAGATTCTGGGGTTGAATCGAACGTTCGTGATACGAATGGCTTATCATGGCAGAGTAAAAGAGATATGTACATGAAATCCTTCAGATTCATAGTCTGAAATATGAACCACACCGGCGTGGCGAATCCTCTTAGGATTGCTCTGCCTAAACTCCACTGCTGGCATCTTCCTGTGAAAAAAGCACAAAAGGGTTCGTAGTATATCACCGTTTTCATGCATCTCCTGCCCTCCAATGGATGAGTCTATATATGTGTTGACAGGGCTACAAGCGGCAAGCCTACAACAGCGATTTGGCCAACTGCCTCAGCGATTACTCAAATGGACGTAGAAGTATCTCACAAACTCATGCGTAGGTGTACTTCTCTCCATGCTGGGCCCAAACAAGGTGGGATCCGCTTATACATACACATATGTACCTCTTTTGTTGGTTTGAAGCATTCTCACGGACATGCGCGGCGGTCGCATTCCCGTCTCTCTCGTCAGCACATAGTATATATTCTGCCCGATGAAGCCGTGTATTCGTTCAGGCAACTTCACAGGCCAGGGCTGATTGGATTCGTTTTGGGTGGACAACGCCAAGGCTGGATTTGCGATGTGCGGCTAGACGAGCTTCTTGCTCGACCATGAGGATCATGAGCTGTACGGAGTACCCTGCCGAAAAAACCACATCAAGTATCAAGTGTACCGTTGAACCTTTGACGCAAGGTGCAATATAGTGATAATCCAAGAAAAGTATGTGTGAGTAGAAAATTGTACGGTGGGAAACTGTACATGTATTCAGGCGACGGGTACAAACAAAGACTGGATAATGCATGGCAACGACTTCCATATCAAGACAAGTGCCTCACCATGCACGTTTGTATAGCTGGGTCAACAGGTCCATTTCAGAATAATCGCTAAGGCGTCGTAGTTCCAATATCCGTATATATTACGTGAGAATTTTGCTTACGGGATGGGAGGGAGACACATAAAGCCGGGATTTGGAGATGGAAGACGAAAGCGTTTTGTTTACGTAGGTCTTTACGCAATACGTGCAAGTAGAACCGAGAACACAAGCAGATAGAGGGAAAGAGAGAACAAAAAAAAAAGAAATGAAGTTGACGGCCACTGGATCTACTGACCGGAAGAGGAAAGCTGAGCCAGGACCGTATAGCGCCTCGGACATAAACTCATATTCGTAGAAAGCACAAGCCACTTGTGTGTACATCTTGTATGCAAGCACAATGCTGAAGAATGGAAACCAAATCGAGGAGGCGTGTCCTAGAAACGTGGCCGCCACCTTTCACGTGCTAGGGTCTTCACGAGTCCGGTCTCCTTCTTGTTTATCTTCCCCAACCGTCCCCCAAACCAAGAACACTCTAAGCAAAAGTCGAAGGGCGCTTCGCGCTGAACAGCTTCTTGCTGCTGACCTTGCTGATGCGGTGGGGCAGGGGAAAGCCAAGACCTTTAGTGAGGAGTTGCTTGATGTAGGGGCGCTTGACATCATCGCTCTTCTCGAGTTCGACGACGCGGAGAACCTGTATGCTTGCTTTAGTAAATTGCTTGGCCAATTGCAATTCGGAAGCCAAGTTCGGAAAGTAGGTAATATACGTACGTGGATCGACCTGAAGCGAGCTCGGTGGCGCGCGGCCATGTCGGAGTAAAGAGACTCAACGGCGTCGGTACGGGACATTTCCCGGTACTCCTTGTACATGTTGTGGGTACCGGAGCGAGAGTCGTATCGCAGCCAGATTCCAAAATTCTTGACCTTCTGGGGGTGCTTCTCGTGGATCTGAGGCGAAATTGTGAGTGTCACAGTGGCAACATAAGTTTTGGATCCACTTACGGTCTTGATGCTGACAATCTCGCCAGTTGCCTTCTTGACCTTTCGGAGACCGCGCAAGAAGTACCAGAACCGGGATTTGGCAACCGTCTCGTTAGGAGCAAAGATGGTCATGCGGTACATATCCGGAGTCGGGTTGACCTCGGTGGGCAGATGGCGCCCAACGACCTCGTATTCCTGAAGACGACCTGCGAAGCAAGTCCAGTCAGTGTGGTGTTCATGGCGAATTCTGAGAGACGAATGAGGAAAATTAAGGATCGACAAAGGTCGGCGGCGTGCAGTCAATTATCGATCGACAGTGCTATCTTTTTGGCGGACTTCGGGACTTCGTTGTCGGAGTGATGCTGCAGTTACCAACACGCGGACCACTTGGCTCCTAGTTCATGTAGTCTCAGGGGGGGAGAGCGAGCCTCAAAATGAACAGTGTGTAGTATAGCAATTGAATGATCTGCATGTTGTTGTATGCCCAGGACATCAAAGTTGTTGCTACTGTCGTTCGCCTTGATTGCACACGTCGATCACTTCATTCCGGTTCATGCTCACGATATCTGTGCGATACGTAGATGAATGAATAGCGCTTACCCATCTATGTCGCTTGTCAGCGCATGCAATTCGTGATGAACTGAAAGTGAAGTTAGTTAACAACTTACGATGAAAATGGTTAATGTCGTCGACGACTGGCGAAACTGGTTGATAATCAATGTTTGAGGAGCACCGCGATAAATTTTTGTGTGCGGAACGGTGGGGAGGGCACATAGAATGAGCATTACAGGCTACAGGGCTTGTAACCCACCCTCAATTGGCTGTAACTTAGGAGCCGGGCCCACTCATTCGAGCTCATTATCACGTGCAAGTTCACGTTATGTCTTTTAGCCGAAATTTACAACGACCCAATCAGCATCTTACCAAGGTGTACGGAGTACATACCTAGTACTGGGTGTATGTACGTATGTATGTACCTAGTATTTCTGGGTCTAGCGGCTGATACACCCAGACCTGCCATAGGTACATAATATAATTTGCGTTGATAGCGGCCTCAGTTCTTGTCGTCCCGTCCCGTACTGCAGCCTGAGCATCGAACAACACCTTGGCTTCAATATGAACGACCTGTTCGAGGATTTTGTCAAAGCCCACGCGCTTCACGATGGGTATCTCCTCGCGCAGACCTTGTCACCTGTTGCGCCACCGAATAAGCCTTACCGACTGCAGCGAATATGGCTCAGTACCAGCTCTCACAGTGCCAAGGCGGACATTAAGCTACTCATCAAGTCGCAGAAGTCTCAACTAAGGTCTGTAGATCATGAAGAACTGAGCGCGTGGGTGGAGGTATACCTAGCGTATTGGAACGCAGTCAGTGAGATCCTGGCAGAGCAAAGTGGCAAAGTACGTTTCTACCACGTTGAATCTCTTCACAGGACTGACTCGTACATCTGAACCAGTCGTCCTGGACCAAAGTCTATGACTCCTGGAAGGAGCTAGCTTCGATGCTCATCAGAGGCTACAACAACGCTGTCTTTGAAGCATGGACAATACCCAGTTTGTACATGATTGGCAAGTATTTGCGATTTTTTGCCATCAAATCCGACGATGAGCGAAGCCGGAACTCGACGGAAATATCTGGCTCGTCATCGTTGATTCAAGACGACTTTGACCCTGAATTGGACAAACAAGGTCAACTGAGAGACTGCGAGCAGCATCTCAAACGCATTTTTACGTTATGTTTGAACGACAGGTAGGTCGGTATTATGATAACATACAGACGAAAACTAAAAGTTCCCAATATAGGGCACCGATGGATCAATCTCGTAAATGGGGGATTTACTTCGTAATCAATTTACTCTTCAAGACATACTTCAAGCTTAACTCTGCGTCCTTGTCCAGGACAATACTTAAAACATTATCTGTCTACAATGACAAGGGTGATATGCCACCTTTAGACGCTTTTCCAAAAGCTCAGAGAGTGACATTTAAATACTATGAGGGAGTCCTGTTCTTTCTCGAAGAGAACTACGTTCAGGTAATAGCCAAATCTCCATCAATACTCAAACGCTGACGAAGGGATACAGGCTGAGAAACACCTCATAGATGCATGGCAACTCTGCCATAAGGATGCCAAGAAGAACATAGAGTTGGCAGAAATCCGCACACACCCCGTCAGGTACCAGTCGCTAATATTTGACAGGCGAATCTTGATGTACCTGATACCATGCCGGTTATTGACTAGTCACGTCCTACCAAGAAAGGAACTTCTTCAAAAATATCCCCGACTCCAAGAGATTTTCTTGCCGCTCGTGCAATGTATCAAGAAGGGCGATTTGCGATCTTTTGATCTGGCGCTGCAGAATGGGGAAGACGTGTTCGTAAAAAAACGCATCTTCTTGACCCTCGAACGCGGCCGGGATATTGCACTACGCAACTTGCTTCGCCGCGTCTTTGTCGCTGGGGGATTTGATGAGCCAAAGGAGGGAGAAAAAGAGCCTTTACGCAGGACGAGAATACCAGTTGCAGAGTTTCGAGCCGCTCTAAGCTTGTTCAACGGAAATGAGCGCATTGATGAAGACGAGGTGGAATGCCTTCTCGCGAACATGATCTACAAGGTAAGCGAGGCTATCTTGAGCTGCAACTGTAACTTGTAAGCGAGTAGCAACGATTGCTGGGGGGCTGTTTGCCTTGCAGCACTCAACTGCCACTGCGAAAGTCGTTCTTTTAGACCTGCGGCTTTATGAAAGGTTGCAGTGCGTTGGTCGACCGTGTGATGCAACTGATCTCGAGCGACACTGCTGACATTGTGTAGGATCTCATGAAGGGCTACATAGCGCGAGATAGGGGTATCGTGGTCTTATCTAAAAAGGGAGCTTTCCCAGGGACAGGTCTTTAACTGTGTCGCGACAACGTTAATCAGCAAATTTCTCAAACTCTGTAAAAGAGTACTATGCAGACAGCCACGGAAGACAGCTGCTCTCACGGCTCGGAGTCAGTTCACTTTCGATAAATCATCGCCGCGCCTCCTGGCGAGAGGATGGCTGGCCGAGCTAGGAGCTGTGATGAAAATGAGCTGGAACATCTGTCTAGAATCGAAATGGGGGTTCGGTCAAACCATTGCGCTATTCTCGAACTCTATGCGGACAGATAATCAGAAAATACTGCCTTGCTACCTTGTTCCTAAGTCAGAATAAGATGACTGTAGAGAAAGCCTCGCCGTGACGCTGTGCTGGATCTTGTCGCTATGGTTTACTTCTGCCCATTCTGAAGCACCTTCAGCTTCGCTGACTCATTTTAGACAAGGCAAAGATCACATCCGTGCTGCAGTTGACTGCCTTGCTGTTCTGTCATCAGCCTCTTGAACACACACACACACCGAAATTGTAAACGTCGTATTTGGATTTTAGCGTGCCGGTAGCCCATGATGCTATCAAGCGAGATGGACCGAAAGCGGTATCAGTGATCACGAAATAGTTGAAGAAATCATCAGATGAGATGTCACCAAGACAATTGCTCGATGTCACAGAGTAGACGAGTCACGAACGGTTCTTCACCGAGTCTCGCTACAATGCAATGGATCTCGAAAGCGATCAATTATTGGAAATCAATAAGCACGTAAGCAGATCCCCAGTCCCAGGTGTTGGCATATACGTAGCACGCAGATGCATCATGCCGAGGAGATCCTCCATCGGCTGCCACATTCTTCATCTTTGTTGGTCAGGCATTGTGATGGCCTGGGCTTGCTCATGCCTCAGCAATATAGGTGTCAATTGTACAAGGTTCAGGAACTTGTAAGATGCGTATTATTTTGTCGTCTTCTATGGCGCAATGAATTTGGGCACATCACTCAGATGGCGGCGCAGACAACCGCGACTGGCCCTTGGAGCCAAGCCATCACAGGCATACAAAGAATGTGGTTCATAATGAGAAGAGAAGCGATGTTAGGGATGCCGTCTCACGCCAGAACTTGCTTTTGAAAGCCAAGTTTATCGGCTCTTCGAGCTCGTACTATTTCATAAGCCAAATGCATGACAGTGTCTCTCTGCAAGTCTCCGCCATTGCCACGATGTTGCGTCGTAACTTGTATCCTTAGTAGTGCGTCTGGTATCAGAAGGCTCCAGTTCACAAGTGTAGGGACTGGATGTGTGTGAGTGATGGAAAAAGCTTTCCCTACACAAAGACACTCTAACACGGAGCTTAGGATCGGGGCTATTCGTCCAGGAGAGAAGTGCGGTAAGAGCCGCTGATATGTTTCAACCGCCAGTCTCGCTTCATTGGACGAGGACTCCTTCTTCCAGGCAGTAGAGATTCGCAGGCCTTCCTGTACATACACGTAGACTAGATCAGCAGACGAGATAGCAGAGGTACCGTGTTGTATCATCAAGGGTAGTCGGGGCGGCGGAAGTCGCAATCCGTCTTCTGTTTAAACATTCATGACATCCCTTCCACAAACTCTATCCACTGGCTAATAGAGAACTTGACTCGAACACATTGTGGTCCTGGGGAAGTTTTGGCTTGGCTTGAACATGCGAAACAGTTGCCAATTTGACGACGGTGAAGGAGAAAAGGTATGTGGAATTTTCCAAGTAACTAGACACAATGCCGCCGGAGCAACAATATCGATTATATCGGAAAAGCGTCGAGAAAAATCTCAGACGTCAATCACTGACGCCCACCGCTTGCATAACGGCCAGAGAGACGCCTATTCATTTCATTCATGTTGATCTCACCCAGTAGGATACGCAGTTTACTTCTCCCCACCATCCAAACTTCCCACCATCGTGCGCACGGACCACCAGAGGCCGATACCGGCAATGCACACGTGACTCTACAACTACCTAGCCTTTCCACACGCCAAGCTGCACGACGTTACCGCCATCATCACCATCCAGAAGGCGCGGGAGCGTCTCAAGCCATCTCACCGTGCAGATGGCACTCCTTTCACGCACTCTTCTCTCCTGGCAAACTCCGACAACAACGAGAACCGCTGCTGCAACGATTGCGTCTGTAACGACGACGGCACTGCGTCCATGGGGCTGCCGTGCTACCACAAGATCATAAGCATCTTGGAGAGCGGCGACGTGCTCAAGACCACCGACTTCGACGTGCATTGGTTCGTCAACCGTCAGCACTTTATAAATTCTCCGGAGCTACGACTACGTGAGCCAGCAGTCATGCGAAAGGTGTTTAAGCCAGCGGCGCGTCGACCGAACGCGAAGGCGTCTAGCACGGCGCGTGGCAGCACCAGGAACGAACTGACCGATCGCAATAACGTTGAAGCCGCTCGGCCCCTCGGCCGGCCTTCTGATCAAGGTCCCATTCCTGGTCCTTCACAAGCTGCGGTGCGAGCGCTCGCTCGAGACCGTGTATCTTGCGGCTGC
>SRQH01000816.1:0-10220 GCA_018360345.1 Claviceps sp. LM84 group G4
CCCCCCCCCCCCCCCCCCCCCCCCCCCCCCCCCCCCCCCCCCCCCCCCCCCCCCCCCCCCCCCCCCCCCCCCCCCCCCCCCCCCCCCCCCCCCCCCCCCCGCGTCCTAAACGCCATGTCTCTGTTGTGTCAAGTTTCGATGAAGATTGAAGATGCGGGAGACACAACGGTTTACATGGCGTGTGTGACAATATCGGCGTACACATCATCGGGGATCTTCTTGATGATTCCGATGGTGACGGTCTTGATTAAGTCGGCGTTGAGGGGGGGAAATGAGCGGAGGACCTTGTTTGGGCTGCAATGGGCGGATGACGAATTAGTTTGGTGATGCCTAGAATAGATAACATGTGTTTTTTTCTATGGCTTCCTCTCTGTCACACAGTTCGGATAAGGAGGAGGGGGGGGTGGTACCTTGGAGACTGCAGTATAGAGGACCTCATGATGGTGAGTTGCGCCACGATACAGAGAATATTCAGGTGCGGCCCATACGCAAACAAAAAGTCCCACAGGCGCAGAACCTCGGGCAGGGGCGGCGTGCAGGCGCACAGGGTGAGAACAGAGGGAAAGGCATAGATTTCGGCAGAGAGACCCTTGGCGGTGAGATACAAACTCAATTTGGGATCCACGATGGCGAGCACCTTGTCTACAAGGGTAAGGCCGCGGTGGACACCATCCATGGCTCCACGGATGTAGCCGGAACATTCCCTGGTGAGGAGGGAGTGAAACGCGACAAAGGCTTCGGCTTCGCTGCGCGCGGCATAGAGGAATGGCGCGGCCAAAACGTTCATTCCTTGGACGTAGGTGCCTGGTTCGGGGCCTGTGCCAGACTCTGTGTTGATGTTAACATGTGATCTTGAACAGGGGTTAAGGGGTTTCATTTTTCACGACAGGAGGAAGGCGATCCGAACATACTGCTTTGGGAGTTTCCAGAGACGCTGCCTCCTATACTTCGCCTCCGCACACTGGATTGACTGCTGCTGGGCCGACTATTCAGTTGTCGCTCCTCCTCCTTGGCATCGTGCAGCCTCCAGGCAATGGCATTCAGCAACCGGATCAAACTGGCCTCGCTGACGCGCCGTCGGAAAAGGGGGTCTGTGGTAAGTGTTCGGAATGTATCGTTGCGGATCTTGGAGTAGGCGGGCGAGGGCCCGCGATGGATAAGAGAGAGATATTCACTCGTGGCCATGACCGGTGCATCTAGCAGGATGAGCCAAACGTATATCCTCAATGGTGACTAGTGAATAGAAAACGTTCGGCACGCTCCATGTCAGCAAAGGACTGGCTTCGTGTAGAATAAGATTGATTGCGAGTCCGCTCAATAACTTTGATACGGAAACACTCGCGTGGAAAAAAAAAAGTGAATGTGAGGGGAGAGCTTCCGCACCATTCCATCGTCTGCACTCTTGATACCCTCGTCAATGACCTTCCACCTTGCGCTCTCCAGCGCACCCAGATAGTCCCCGTCACTGGGCCCGTCTCGAAATATCTGTTGTAGCGACAAGTGGCCGTGCGAAAAGACGGGCTTCTTCAACAGCGAACGCTTCGTCCCCATGCCACCGCCCACCTGCATCAAGGCCCCAGTAGCTTCGCTGTGGGTTCTACCACGCAGCGACGGACGACTGGACTTCGAATGGCGAGCGGGCGAGGAATTGCGCTGAAGGTCCCGTCGCTGCTGGGAGATCAGGGAAGGCTGGTTCAGGGTTCGAGCGGCCCCCAGCGTGTGGGCGGATTGGAGGCGGCGGAGAGCACGATGTGTTGGCGGGGATGGAGTTGCTTCTTGAACGTCGCCATGTTCGTCGGCCTGGTCGTCGGCCTGGTCGTCAGCCTGGTCGTCGGCCTGGTCGTCGACATGGTAGTCGGCAAGATCGTTTGAAAGGTCTGACGACGTCGAAGCAAGAAGAGGAGAGGAAGACGGGATGTCTGATTCTGCCATGGCTACGGAGGCGTGAAGGACAAACCGGGTTTGGCCTGTAGACGACGAGCTCGGTTTGGTGAGGTTGTATTTATTAAGCTCTGGACGAATGTGAAGCGGCGCGCAAAGCGGCGCGTCGTGGTTGGCGTCAGATGGCGTGTGGTGATTCGTGAAGAAATTGGGCGGGGAGGCTGCACATCTTGAGGAGGGCCCTGGCGTATCACAGACAAGTTACGCCACTCGCGGAGCCGGGCCTGTGCCTTGTGTTCGCGGCATCACTGCATTACTTGTCGCCTTGCACCTCTCTTGAAGGCGGCGCTTCGTGAGTGACGAGTCTGAAGATATGCAGCTCATGAGATGCAGTGCATGCAGTGCGCACATTGTTCGTGACACATCTTGTCGATTGTTATGTGTACAAACATACATACAAAACTCCGTACGCGCCCACCGAGATCCGTGTCGGTAGCTGTTCTCCTTCTCCGTCTCTCCGCCTGCGCTACGCCAGGAGTCCAGGACCAGCTTCAGCGATTGCGACATGCACCGTGACTCGACTCTGTGGGGCAATTCCATCACCTCATCGCTCTTTCCCTGCCTGAGACGCCAAACCAGCCAATCGTTCGCACTGCGAGCCAAGTGCCCGCGAGCCTTGACCCGGCGTGATGCATTTTCTGCCTTCAAGAACAGCCAGTCAGGCAGGCACGATGCGGTATATTTGGCTCTCTCATCTGATTACGGAGTATGTACCTAATGTACTCCGTACCATGACCATGAGGTATGTTACAGGTATGTACCTACCTACCTACCTACGCTTGTGCCCGGCTCAGGGCCGCTCTCGAGGACCCCCGACTTCCCCTCGTCTCATCATCGTTCAAGTGAGGAGGAAATGCCGCCGGCTGGCAGAGTACACGCGGGGGTGAGAGATAGGATCTCATCCTTCCCGGAGCCTCAGATGATACATACTCCGTAGATCTGGCTGCTCGCTGTAGGCATTGATTGGTCGCTGCTCAGCTGAAGAAAAAGCAATCAGGCACTTATTCCCCGTCTTTGGGTTTCATCGATCTCCAAGTCTAAACAAAAGTCCGTCTCTTTCGACCGGTTGACTGGCCGGTTATCACCCACAGGCTGCAGCGTCCACACGTGTTACCACTATCCCCCACATTCCATGTCTCCTGTTGACATCATCTTATCGTTCTTGATCTCCTCATTCTTAAGCTATCTTCTTACTCCTTTATCGGTAGTATGTAGTGAGCTTGGACTTGGCTTCCTCAAATACTTGAAAGTTGAAACACGACTCGCAACTTCAAACAAGACCCGTTCGCCGGCAGTGGAACAGAAATCATGATTTGGTAACAAGGGTACATATCTATCGACTGTGGCGTTTCAATTTTGCTACTATTGCTACTACCCTACCCCGTTCCGCTGGATTTCCTTGAGCATAGGTGGGATAGTGTGAAAGTGTAAACACAAGACCATGTCGACGTCTGCTTCCAGGGCGGTACGTGGCGTGGCCACGGCTCTTGGCATCAAACTGCGAGATTCAGATGAGGAGACTGCCAATACCGTCACGCGAGGGGAATCTGTTCTCTCCACTCAAACCAAAGACAGCTTTGTCGAAGATGTCCCTACGACTTCCGACTGGCTTCGTGATCAGGTTCCAACGCTTCAAGAGGCCGGCGCGTACGCCAAGTCGTTGTTTCCGTTTCTTTCGTGGATGGGACATTACAATATACAATGGTTCGCCGGCGATGTCGTTGCCGGTATCACTATAGGCGCCGTCGTCGTGCCCCAAGGCATGGCGTATGCTTTGTTAGCTAAACTCGAGCCTCAGTTTGGGCTATACTCCTCATTCATGGGCGTCATCATCTACTGGATATTTGGTACGTCCAAGGACATATCTATAGGGCCTGTTGCTGTCTTGTCTACCGTGGTGGGCACCGTTGTCGAAGACGTAGCATCTTCGCCTGATGCAAAGGGCGTCCCTGCACATGTGATTGCCTCGGCCTTGTCCATTGTTGCTGGATGCATCGTCCTTGCTATTGGACTGCTTCGCTGTGGATGGATCGTCGATCTGATCTCCATTACCTCTCTGTCGGCTTTTATGACTGGTTCCGCCATCACAATCGCAGCAAGCCAGTTACCCTCTCTCCTGGGCCTGACCGGCTTCTCTAACAGAGATGCCGCTTACAGAGTTGTCATTAATACTTTGAAGCACCTTCCAGAGACCAAGCTTGACGCGACTTTGGGACTGACAGCTCTGTTTCTCCTCTACCTAATTCGATATGTCCTCACCTCGGCTGCGGAGCGGTACCATGCTTATAAGCGTGTCATATTCTTTATGAATACCATGCGAACCGTCTTTGTTATCTTGTTGTATACCATGATTAGCTGGCTAGCCAACATGCACAGAAGACAAGATCCGCTGTTTCGAGTACTTGGAGCTGTGCCTAAAGGTAAGCATCATGAGTCAGCTGCACCAGACGTGGTTTCTAAATGTCAACGCAGGATTCCGCAACGTGGCTGCTCCTCATATTCCGAGCAGCGTCGTTGCGCGATTTGGATCACACCTTCCAGCCACCGTTATTGTGATGCTAGTCGAGCACATTGCTATTTCGAAGTCCTTTGGCCGCGTTAACAACTACGCCATTGATCCTTCACAAGAGATGGTTGCTATTGGAATGACCAACATCCTTGGACCTTTCCTTGGAGCGTATCCATCGACTGGATCCTTCAGCCGAACAGCCATTCAGTCTAAAGCTGGCGTTCGAACACCAGCTGCCGGCCTAATCACAGGCATCATCGTGCTCTTAGCCACGTACCTCCTGACCGCTGTGTTCTTCTATATTCCCAGTGCGACTCTCGCAGCAGTCATTATTCATGCAGTCGGAGATCTCGTCACTCCCCCCAATACCGTCTATCAGTTTTGGTGCGTGTCGCCGATAGAAGTGTTTGTTTTCTTTGTTGGCGTGTTCATGAGTGTGTTTGCGCAGATAGAAGACGGTCTGTACGCGACGGTCATCATTTCGGCAGCCATATTGCTATACCGTATTTTGAAGGCGCGCGGACGGTTCCTTGGCCAAGTGCGCGTCCACTCCGTGCTTGGCGATCACGTTATCGGTGAGGACCCCAAGAAAATGTTGGGCGAGTACGGAACTTTCATTGAAAGCGCTGCGAATGCAGCAGCCAGGAACGTCTATCTTCCTCTCGACCATGGTGACGGCTCGAATCCCGCCGTTGATCTGGAAAGTCCGTATCCAGGCGTCTTCATCTATCGATTTTCCGAAGGACTCAATTACCCAAATGCCAACTCTTCGTTGGACTATTTGACCAATTTCATTGTCTCGCAAACAAGGAGGGCGGGGCCTGAAACATTTGAGCGCGCAGGAGACCGGCCCTGGAGCGACCCCGGACCAGCAAAATCGGCAAAATCCAGAGCCGATGCTGAGGTGAATCGTCTTCCCGTTCTCAAAGCCGTCATCCTTGACTTCAGCTCAGTGAACAACGTGGACATTACTGCAGTACAGCGCCTTATCGACGTCCGAAACCAGCTGGACCTGTACACTTCCCCTGATGTTGTTGATTGGCACATTGCGTGCATCAACAATCGCTGGACCAAACGGGCTCTCATTGCTGGTGGGTTTGGCATACCGACAAAGACCTCCGAGGGCTTGCACCACAGATGGAAGTCCATCTTCAGTGTCGCTGAAATAGGCGGCCGAGACTCAGCTGCCGCCGCAGCGGCTGAAGGGACCGCGAATGAGAGGGAGTTTGAAGCCTATCAGACT
Organism: Claviceps sp. LM84 group G4; assembly: GCA_018360345.1. Taxonomy (NCBI): domain Eukaryota; kingdom Fungi; phylum Ascomycota; class Sordariomycetes; order Hypocreales; family Clavicipitaceae; genus Claviceps; species Claviceps sp. LM84 group G4. Next base: position 5,694 of record SRQH01000816.1, read on the forward strand.
CGAACGAGTAATCTCGATGAGGAGATAGGGCAATCGTCAGACTCAAACGATGGTCTGTATCTGCCAGACGGCGATGAGAAATTCGAGGGAGCTGGATTAGCGACACAGAGGCGCAGAGGGGCTTTGCTGCATAGCTTCAATCGACCTCTGTTCCACCTCGATCTTACGAGTGCAGTGCAGAGCGCTATAGCGAATGTTCATGCCAAGGAGGAGTTCAAGGCTTCTACTTCTGGTTGCCCGCGAGACGGCACGCGCGAGAATCAAGGAAACGGACAAGGCACGATTGGAATCTAGCGATGGCAAGCGGCAGTGATTTCTGTTACGACTCACGGAGAGTTTCAAATCTCTAGATGTGATTACTCGATTGATGTTTAGAACGCGATTAGATGTACATGGATGCGAATAGAGTAAGCTGAAGCATAGGTATAGGATCGCATTGGCGGATGTGGGCAATTTGTTTTCCTGCATCACAGGAGGTCATGTTATCACGTTCAGTTGGGACGGTTACTTGCAATGGTAGCAATTGTAGAGAATACCAGGCTTTTTTTTTGCGTGAGTTTTTTTTTTTTTTTTTTTTTGCAATAGAAACCTTGTCCACACGCAGTAGACTCGTTCATAAGATGTGAAGAAGCTTGTAAGTTGTGAGTCGTGACGTTGCGAATAAGTGGAAGCGGAGCCACCTGATTGGCTTCAAGTCTGGCGCATCTCCAGCATTCAGTGTTCATAACTTCATTCACGCTTCTCGCCACTTCAACTGCTGCGCCAATGACGTGAAGACGACAGCAGAAGCACAACACTCGAAACCAGATCATCTGTCTTCTCCTTACTCCTACCAGTGCGACAGCTGTTCAGCCATTGTACAGCAAAAAGAGTACCTCTTCTGGCCTTAACTCCAGCCTCCAAGACCAATCACGGCCCTTCTCTCCAAGTCAGGACAAAACAGAAATGCCCATCGGCATCCAGCGCCTCAATGCCAAACGATCACAGCCAAATCCCAACATTATCTTCATCAAGCCTCTCCCGGGACCCAACGAGAAGACTTCCCAGGCGTTTCTGGAAAGAATCGCAGCGCAATGTCGTACGTATCTCCCTTTGACCGAAACCTGAACTCCTTCTGCCCATGTAAAAGGCCCCGAAAAAAGGAAAACAAAGTCCCCGAGAAGATTTGAGTTTATAAAAAAGAGAAACTCTGAAATAGAGTTCCATCGAGACTCGTTCCATTTGCGCGTGGGATAAGAAAAAAAATCCCCATTCTAACCATCAACAAATCCATGCTCTACCACCCCAGTCCCCATCATGCGCACCCACCACCTATCCATCATGACCCTCGAGGAACACGAACCAAACCCTGAATTCCTAGGCCGCAACTTCAACGCCGGTGAAGTAATCCAGCTCGTCCTCCGCTCAGGCCGCTCTGGCCGCTGGCTACCCTTCCAGTACGTCCAAATGGTCATGATGCACGAGCTCGCACACTGCAAGCAGATGAACCACTCCAGAGCCTTCTGGGCAGTGCGCAACCAGTACGCAGCGCAGATGGAGGATCTCTGGAGAGACGGCTACATGGGGGACGGGATCTGGGGCCGGGGCGCGAATCTAGGTACCGGGGCATGGGAGCGGAACATAGTGCAGTCGAGGGAGGAAATGCTACCGGGGCATTTGTGCGGGGGGACGTATCGGACGCGGAGGAGCGGGAGGAGGAAGCGTACCGGCACTGTGCAGTTGTCGTATCAGGAGAGGAAGCAGAGGAGGATTTTGAAGAAATTTGGGGAGAATGGGGTGCCGCTGGGGGCGGATGAGCAGGTGAAGGGGGAGTTGGAGAAAGGGAAGAAGAAGACGGGGGCGAGGCCGAGAGTTGCGGGTAGTGTTAGGGGGAGGGAGTTGCGTGCGGCGGCGGCGCTGGCGAGATTTGAGCAGCAAAAGGTGGAGGAGGAGGAGGAGGAGGAGGGGCACGAAGAGGTGAAGAAGGAGGAGGGGATGGAGAATTCGGGGAGTGATGATGAGTATGAGACTGGGAGTGGTCTTGATGAGGGAGATGAGGAGGAGGGCCCGAGACTGCTGGACCGGAAGGGAAGACGACTGGTCAAAGTATGTGAGGAGGATAGCGATGTCGGTGATACGAATGCGAGGAATGAACTCTCGCAGTTGCAGGATATGCTTAACCAAGGGACGCCTGGAACAACAGCCTACGGTGATAGGACTTCTCGATCGTGCGTTTCCCCGATCGGTATCAAAAACGAGCCGCGCACTCCCTTGATGAACATCAAGGACGAGCCTCACATTCCCCCCTCGGGCGTGGAAAACGAGCCTCGAAGTCCTCATATCCGCATCAAAAACGAACCTCTCGACGACATGGACGTCGACTTCTCCACGAAATCTCTCCCCTCAACTAGCAAGCCACCTACGGACACCTTCCCACAAACTGGCTCATCACCACTACCTCCACCATCAGACTCACCCTCACGGTCCCATAGCCCACCCATCAGCAGCAACAGCAACAGCAACAACAACAACAACAACGAACCCCTATCGAATCCGCACACAACCACCCCCTCCGTGACGACATGCACGATATGCTCCCTGGAAAACGACGCGGTAGGCACCACGTGCAGCGCGTGTGGTCATGTGCTGGACGCGGATCTCACGCCGGACACGTGGCGCTGTGAGGCGTCTGCATGCAGGGGCAGTGGATATGTGAATTCGGGGGATTGTGGGGTTTGTGGGCTGTGCGGTCGCAGACGGCGAGGGGGGTACATAGTCGGTGGTCCACTGGTCACTGATCAGTGTGGTTGAATGAGATTGTGTGTTTGGTGATGAGGGAATATGTACCTAGGCGCGGGATTGGTGGATTGGTGGATTGGTGGTTCGTGGTTGGGAGTATGTATGAGTATGCGACTGCTGGGATTGCTGGGGATTTTGAAGTACCGGGCGGATACTGACTTGATGTCTGGCTGTTGTGACGTTGTCTAATAAGTGTATGGCATCTAGCGCATTGATGTCTTGGAGTCGTGTGTCTTGATGTCTTCATGTCTGGACTGGCGCCTCGATGTCTTGGTGTCTTGTGTTCTTGTGTGTTAGGTCTTGGTAAGTAATCTTCATGTCGTTTTGCCGAGGTGCAATGATGCGATGGAATCATGGCGTCATGATCCATACAACGATCTGCACTGCACACCGTATCATACCTACCTACTCATAGGTCCAAAGAGCCACGGCTTACCGGTATGTCTGGTAAAAATGGACTGCGTTGTGTTCGTGACGCTGACCCTTGAATCTTGATTGGGAGCTCAAGCAGCCATCAGCCTACAAGATCACCCTATCAAGGCCCAAGGGCCTTACGGACGCTAGCAAAGATGCCTGCCAGGTGGGAGGGAGCCAAGGGGAGAAGGCGTTCGTCATCTCACTCGTACAGTGTACATACTGCGGCGGACTTCCATGCCCCCCCCCTTGATCGATCTGCCTGGCCTACGACTAAAATCGAGGTTTCATCTGCCATGGTTCAAATTTACAATGACTACGGACTCCGAAGTATCCATTGAGGTTCCCATCCAAAACATGCATCACATTTCTTCACAACGGGAAGCTACGCCTTCCTTGCTAGCGTGCCTGCCTTGACGCGCAATGTTGTTGGGGCCGGAGTCTGGAGAAGCCAGGCCCGTCTACAGTGAGTGATATTATTGGGCAGATGACGGCTTTCGCCGACGTTGAAACTTGACGGACACCAAACGGGGCATGCCAATTATGCATATACATACCTCCTGCCGTCTGTCGAAGCCTCGGAGTGATACCTGGTGTGTATCTGCTCACTTTGTCTCTGCTGAATCACACGCGGCAAACAACGTTGTTACGTTTATCAGTTGGGACAGACCGTCAACGGTCACCGTCACAGACTATACCCTTTCCTGACGACTCCTGGGACAGTGGGGGCCCTGAGATAACGAGATAGGAAGAGCCCCTGATCTACATATGTACTGTACATACAACTCTGATTTGCATTTGTGTATTAGGTACCCCGTAGGCTTGAGTCTTATTAGTTACTCTTCAACGATGCCGTGCAATGCATACCTAACTACATAGGGGCAACTCCGCATTCCGTGACTTGTCAACACAATGTGCCGACCCCAATCGGCCTTTGAGCGAGGCCATGACCATGTATCAATGCCATGCGACCGTCACGGCTCGGACTTCCAATGCGCTTGGCGCCTTGCGCGTCAAGAAGAATAAGGAGAGTCTTCGATGGCCCCTATTCCATTCCCATTCTCATTCTACATCTTACTCCGTACATACTATGTATGCTTCAGGAAGGTGATAACGCGGGAACTCTTTCACAGGGTTCTGCGGCCTGCCGGCAGTGCAACGCGATTACGAAATGTCTGGCATGCAACGCAGGCACTAATAACGCATAAAGTACATATGTATATGTATCTACCTTCGCGCGTGACCCCCCTTTTGAGTAAGGACGTTGACAAGCTTTTTGGGCGGCCCACAAGCTATGACCCCCACAAGGTTATGACTCAATAGGTACTTACCTAA
>SRQH01000817.1:0-10199 GCA_018360345.1 Claviceps sp. LM84 group G4
AGCGAATTTTAACGATATTTGTTAGGCGAACCAAAATTTTCGATCAAAAATTATCGGTTTATCGAAAATATCGTCCAACTGAAAATCGTTATAACGAGTTTCTACTGTATGAGGTCCCTGAGCCCTCAACGGATGCCTTGCAGGATTGAGAGAGCTGCGGGCAATGCAGAGGGGAGGCCGCAGCCCTACTCCGTACAACAGCGGCGAATTGGAGCAATGGAGGTACGGCCGGCCATTACGAGTTTCGGTACAAGTTTACAACCGAAGCGCTGAGCAAGATCCAGCGGCTTCTCAACAGCTCTGCTCAGGAACGGAAGGCACTGCCCACCGACAAGGCTTTTGACGGGGACAAGGGAGAGTTCGCCACCTGACGTTGGGATTTGGAGCTGAAGCGGCGAGTCGATTGCCAGCGTCATCTGGGGAAAGATGGAGCAATGGTACTTCAGTCTTCATCAGGCAAAGCCTCAGTCCCGCCATACGAAGACGAGTTGCGGCCTTCTCCAATGAGGGGCTTCACGAATCACGCGTTGAAGAAACCCGAAGGTTTCTTGATTATCTCGCAGCAATGTACTCAGACCCGTGGCAAGAGGACAGCGCCGCGTTAGAGCTGAACCTAATCCAGCGGGAATAGCATGAACCGTTCGACGTCTTCCTTGTCCGTTTCCAACACCTGTGAGCGTTGTGACTGAATTGGCCGGATAGGTTGAACTCGGAGAAGCTTTTCGGAGGTCTCAAGCCCGCGAAAGAAGACGAAGGCCCCACGGGCTGCCCTTTTCCAAATTCCGCTGATACCTGGAACCACCGGTGAGGAATCTTGATGCGGACGGGGATGTATTTGGTACGGAGTACGGTTCGAGGCCAATACTGATGGTTGGACATTCCCAGTGGTGGCTTATCTGATAGTGATACCTTGCCTCACACGGGGGTATCTATTGCCAATTGGAATGCCTTGGTTGGCGAAGTATGATGTCGTACTTCATGCTGCCAAACACCAGCTGATAGTACGTTCCATGATTATGAGGTGACCTCCGGTTTCACGCTGCTGACAGTCGGGCGACGAATACCCAAAAACTGGGGTTTTGGGCTCTGATTACGGGGTGTGTGTTCTTCGCGTTCGTAAGGGAGAGAGTAGTACATATTCGGCTGTTGGCTTCCAACAGATCAACACGATATGGGCACTGATGCCAGACGCGCTACCATATGGAAAGGACGTTGTCTCTCAGCTACCCGCATAGGTAGGTTGGGCACCTGCGGGTATGCTTCGAAAAGCGAACGCGGATGCATCTCTGCACCGAGGTTAGGCAGGCTTGGACCGAAGTCAGGGCGGGAGTCGGGACAGTGCCGAAGTTGCCATGGCCGCCCTTATGATATGCCCAGGGAGCAGCTGATATAGAATCAGAGATAGATCGTGGAACTGGTGGGTAAGGTTTAGCTTCAAGCTTCCTGGCCGTCCGCGGCAGTCCCTGTGAATCAGCTGTGATCTTGGGTGAGGGGCGGAGGATGGCGATTTTGCGTGGACTGCCGGGCATTTGACAAAATCACAGAGCAGTACCGATCGGCGATACCCTCTACCATTGATCAAGAAGACCCTTGCGCTCCTTAGCAGCTTAGCTTCTGCCGCCTGCGTGTTGTTTCACAAAGCTTCACGCGAGAGCAGCGTTCCAACTTCTCTGGGTGGCAGAGCCTCAGAGAGGAGACGAGCACCTTATTATAATTACGACCGTCCGACCTCGACCAGGAGGCTGGCCAGTGGTCTCTTCGAATGGCTGGTTTGTCCCTTTGCTTAGATAGGAGCGCCGACAACGTTCCAGCGATGTATCAATGGTGCACTGGAGTCCGCCTTGGAAGACTACGCTACGGCGTATCTGGATGACACCACCATCTACTCGGGCGACTTCAAGAAGGCACATTGGCGTATGGTACCCGAGATCCTGGGACGGTTGCAAGCCGCGGGCCTCCACTTAGATATCAAGAAGTGCAACTTTGCTGACACGGAGGTGAAATAATTGATATTCATCGTCCAGGCACTGGCAGGCAGGCCGCGCAATACGACCTGAATCAGAAAAAATTGCGGCTATCCGGGAGTGGGAGCCGCCGACGAAGGTGAAAAGGGTACGGAATTTCTTGGAGTTCGCGAACTTTTACCTTGAATCTCATCCCGAATTCCTCAGAGCTGGTAGGACCGCTCCTCGTCTTGACGAAGAGAGGGGCGCTGTTCGTCTGGTCGGACTTGTGTGGCCGCTTTTGAGCAGCTCCCCAAGATGTACCTGTGCACATACCTATCTACATACATATTCCCAAACAAATACAGATCCAAATCTTCAAATCATCGCAAGCGGAGACATCGTTGCATATTTGAAGATCGGATGAACGACTCACGAGGTCGGACTGTGTAAACGGAACCGACGATGCTCTGCAGACCTCATCGTCGAGTGAAGATTTGAGAAGGTGGGAGTCTAAAGAGTCCGCAAGAATCCGGACTCGCAATCCACAGAAAACGAAATTAAGTGCAGGGGGGCAGACTGCGAGTCGCGTCACGAGTCACGACAGCCAGAACCAAAGGATACGGAATACCTATAAAACCAAAGATATATATGTATACGGAGTACGGACTCCGTACTACGGAGTAGGAACTAGGTATGCATAAGCACAACTGGCCCCCTGGGCCCTTGCATTTGGCGACGGGCGTTTGGCCCTTGCCTTTGACTCTCTGGCATCTACGGAATATACGTATTTTCTGATGATCTGGTCTCGTCGGCGTGGCACAGCCACAACCGCACAGGTCCAGCCTGTTCATGAGGGCTGCGCAGAAGTTTATTATTAGCTTCCTCGGACCTCTTTTTCGTTTAAGTTACTACGTACCTGTTAGTACCAGCCGGGCTCCGGCCCAGCAAATTAGTTCGCTCGAATCAGGCTGGGAAGCTCAAGTCAACGTGACCATTATTCACCCTCCTTCCGTAGGCTCAGAAAGTGTTCAAGCAGTCATAACTTCCTCAGTTCTGCCCAGAGCTCTTGGACCCGTGTGTTGGTGTCGATGAGTGACTATGGTCAACTGCCAGTATGATTCATTAAGGGAATGAAAAGAAGTACGTATGTAGCTGGAACAAGTAAACTCGGTGTGCCATGTGTGGATTGATGAGTCACGTCACAATTTACAAGACGAGGAGAGGAGGTCTCTCACGAGTCGCCTATATCGCGTCAACACTGTGAGTTGGAGTATATCGAGATGTTTTCTATATGTAGCTGCGAGTGGAGAGCTAAAACTCAAATGATAGATAAATCTCTCTTTGCTGTTTCACAAATTTGCCGGAATATGCCCTGCAAAAACTTAGAATTGAGTCGTGGTCACTGGTGCACCGATGTCCCTTAATAATGCGCGGTGACCGTGCATCAGGGACATGCCATGACATGGGCGTAGAGAAATCAGAATTATTTCCAGCCATCCCTAATCGTTTGAAATTGATAAGAAAACGAATACAGAGTATAGCTGTGATGACCTGGGCGTTGCCCACACATACCTCAGCAACATATGTACTCCGTACTCCCTAGCTGTAAATTGTACAGAGTCGAAGAACTTAAAATACGTGTCATTTTGCCGACATCTGCGTGGCGACACGGAATCGGGCCCACGATTTGCCTTTGGGGGCAGACCACTATAATATTAATTGATATGTACAAAACTGACGTGATAAAAAGGCGGCCAACTTCCTCACCTCGTCTTGTGATGTAGTCTGTAGGCTCTCAACTCACACATCAACTACACTCGTTCAACTACACTCATTCAACTACACTCGCTCAACTACTTCTTCTTCTTTCCTCAATACCGGTACCATGAAGTTCAGCGCTATCCTCAGCAGCTTGGCCATCTCTGCTCTCCAGGTGGTGCATGCCCTCCCTACAGAAGCCGACTCTGCCGCCATCGAGGACATTCACGCAAGATCCCCAAACACACTCGAAGAGAGAGGTGCATCCTGTTGTGTGGTGTAGTGAGTTTTGCGTCATATAGACTCGAAAGCCAAACAGTCGTGACTAACGACGTGAATCAGCCAAGACAATCTGCGCAAGGTCACCGATCTCATTCCCAGTGGCAATGGCCAATATACGTGGTCTCTCCCGGGACGTTGCTATATGACCGTCAACCGAAACGCGAATGGCTGCAATGGATGGACATTTACACCAACGGCCACCTGTGACGGGCTGCCTCGACATTACTCGATTGGAACCCGCCCTTTGAGTGACTGCTAGATCAGAGCATTTCCACATCGACCAACGATGCCATCATGCAATCGCGTTGTATGAGAGCTTTCAAAACTGTATATAATCAGCGATCAGTTCTTAATCTGCCGCCTGCGTAGCCACTAGCGGCGCTGCGAGCTCCAAGAATTAAAATGAGAGTATTCAGATATTATCAGAATGGCTCGTTGCTTCAGGAAGACTGTCCCCGGTGATGGAACTTTGCACAGGATGCGTTGAGGTCCGAGGAATACTTCGAAATTACTCCCGCGCATCGAATCGTGGGCAGTTTGCACAGAAAGCTTTTGGTGCACATGATAATGTCAATGATATGATTAGGCACAACTGAAGAAATCGTGTGGCGGCGCGCAGCGGAGGAGCACATTTCGTGTTTGCTTCTTTATTCATGGCAACAATCGAGATATCCCGGATTCCGAATCCCAACATCTTACCCTTGTCTTTTTTTTTTTGGAAAAGACCAGGGGCAGGCCCGCGGCAGACACCCTCTGTAGTTTGTGGTTTGCTTATGAATCAGATTTACGCAAGAATGGACACATACGACCATAGGTGGTAGAAAACTCGGGATCCCGTCCGCTCTCCAATAGATAAGCTGCCAACCGACAGATTAGTAGTTGGGTCGGTGACGACCAGCGAACACCGGTTGTTGTATGTATGTTGCTGTTGGTATTCCTTTTTTTTTGGATCGGCGTGTTTGTAATTCATTCTTACCTTTTTCCTGGAACTCAAGATTCTTGTCCATCTCTGCCATTTCTCGCTCCTATGTTATATCCTTGGTTTTTCTTTGGTGAGCCGACCAGTGGTTCTCTAGATTGTGATCTACTTACTCAGAGTTTGGGTCTCATATGCTCTTCGATGGTAAAGTTAAGGCTCAACTTGCCCCAATGATGCTCAACATTTCAACATCCAAGCTATGAGCCAATGATGAACTGTTTACGACCACTAGCCAGTTAGGGAAAATGAGGCCGGTCGTTTTGGTTCGTGAGTCAACACCAGTCGCAAACAAGGCTTTCTGTTGGTGTTACGCAGGTATGCGCGAGTACGCTCTACCGAAAGAGATTAGATTACAGCCTCTGAGCTTGACGGACGGGAAATCTGGCGCGGGCCTTCGAAGCGAAAGTTGAAGGTGCAAGCTGTAACGAAACTGGCTAATTATCGGGTCAAAAGCAATCGACGTCGTCGCATGCACTCGTCATGGAGCGCGATTTCTGCGGTGGCTAGTAGGATTCTTTGTGTCTTCCGACTCAAAAGGAGGCAGTCTCAATAGGGAGGCCCTTTCTCGTGAACATGACCTTCCGACTTTGCTAAACGATGGCTCGGCTAGGCTCGTGAGTGAATGAAGGCCTCGAGGAGTATGGGGCCATGGGCTACCTAGGGAGCTGGCAAAGACTCAAGGCGAATGTATGTACATACGGAGTATGCGGAGTATGTACATATGTAGCAGTATGGCCTCGATAAGCTCATGAGGCGCTATACATACATATCGCGTATTGGCATAGTGGAGGCGGTGCAACTTGTGTAAAAGGCTGGAAATATTTTTTTTTCGTTTCGTGGCTTCATTCTTTCCCCCATCCTGTCAACTCCAAGATGATGACACGAAACGACGCGGAACAACGGCAATGACTACATCTGATTCCTCTGTTTAAGAGCCTTCATACTGCCGGGTCATTTGTCTCTCACATGAACGAGTCTCTTGTGAAAGTTCACTCTTGCTTGCCGTGCACGGTGCTTGTGTTCAACATCGTGGTTCTTCACTTATCGCCGCACATCTTCGCGTACCTCGAGCAAACTTGATCACTCACATCAGTTCGCGATGGACGTTGCGCTTGAGAACTTCATGCGGCTGCCGCCCATGTCCAGGTAAGAAGACTCTCAATCATGAATGGCTAAGAGGAGAACAAGAAAAAAAGTTGATTCTTCGGTCAACAAACAATCAATGTGGGATTCGGCTGACCAGGACGCGTCGTGCTTCCCAGAACTATCGCAACGTTTACGTTTGTCGTATCCGCCGGTGTCGTGCTGGGCATGCTTCCTGCCAAGTACTTCATCTTCCATCCATTCTACCTGTTTCGGTTCCCCCCTCAGATATGGCGCCTTGCCACGTCCTTTTTTGTCACATCACCCGGCATCGGGCTCTTGTTTGACACGTACTTTTTATACACGTATCTGTGCCAACTAGAAGTTGGCAATCCTCGATTCCCACGAAAGGAAGACCTCATCTGGTACCTTTTATTTGTGTGCGGAACGATTTTGGTAAGCGACTTCATTCACGAAGTTTCTAGACTTGTACTTGTTAATTCCTCTTGGCGTGGACATTATGCCCATGTTGTGTTCCCCCCCCCGGTCCAAAGAACATGCTTCACCTCATATACTGCCCGGACAGTGCTATTCTCCTACCTCTGTCACGGTTCCTAGAAATGAGGAAGATTACCCCTGCATCTCGGTCAGTCCATCTTTCGCAAACAGGATTGTTCTGCGGTGCAGGCACGGTGGGATGTCTTATGGATGGCTCGTGTGATCCTCAATTCACCTCGAGTGGTTTTCTTAGCTCCCTACATTCATCGATTCAATCGGTCATACTTTTCAAGTTTTGGTTCCACTTGCACTCGTCTCGTTCCTTGCAACCGCGCATCATAGAAATGGCTCGAAGACTGTAGACTTTTGCCTTAGCTGAAGCTGACTCGAGCTTCAGGTCACCAATCACTTCACGGGCTTTGGCTTCATGACATTTCTGCCAGCCCTCATTTTGGCCATGGCCTATACCGTAACGCAGGAGCAGAGTGGTGCCAACGTCAACTACATGTTCATTACTATGCCAGCCCAGATGATGCCGTATGCCATGCTCGCCATCAACCTACTATTTCCAGGCGGTGCAATGAACCTGCTGCTGCAGCTTCACGGCCTCTTTGCGGGGCACTTGTTTGACTTCTTGACGAAGACGTGGCCCAACTACGGCGGGGGACGAAATGTGCTTTCCACGCCTGCCGTCCTCTCCAGACTGGTTCAGTCTGCAGGGTCGGTATTTCAGGGGAGGTTCGGGGGTCTAGCACCTCGCCCTGGCGGGCAGAGACTGGGCGGCGGCGCCGGTCCAAGTGCGAATCACTCAGGCGGTCCGCTACCAGATTCATGGCGGACCAGAGGCGCTGGTCAGCGGTTGGGATGAGCGATCACTGATCACTGGTCGTCAACCCTAGTACATTGTAGAGTTCGTTTCCAGAATACAATTCGTTCGCGCATCCTGAAAAGCCTGTCCATAAACTTGGGAAGGTCCAATCATCCGTGATGCATGGAGAAGAGCTTCGTGAATTGTGATGTCTTGTGTCATGTTGAGCCAAGGCCCTCCCTATAGGCTATGGCGTCATGATTCATGAACCATATCGTTTGAGGAGGACGACAACGAAAAGGAGGCCAAAAGAGGGAAATGCCGATTATGTGAACACTTCAAAGACATGACGGGTAAGAAAAGAGGCGAAGACAAGACCGTCCGTCTGTACTACCTAACCTCTTCTTGCGATCGGCCTTGAACTTTGAAGTCTTCGCGATTCACACATTAGGTAGGTAGGTACATGTAGGTAAGCGCCGTGCCAAGCCGTCTGAGTCTGACACCAATCAACGCATAGATTTGCCCAGAGGAGGCGCTACGAACGAGACGTCGAATGCACGACTTCTCTGCGACCTCGTTACATTAGGTACCTACCTAGTTAGTCGTATGTATCACGATTCACCCGTCTGAGGCTGTGATACCTACAGGCTACGAGACGACGACAACTGCGCCGCCGGCGGGCAAAATGCTACACTGTCGACAAATCGCCTTGTGCATGCACTCACATGCACTCACATGCACATGCACTCTTCCGGATGACTCTAGGCTCTGGCCTAAGCGCGGTGTCGGGACTCGGGACTCGGGCACGACAAGCAAGTCCATACCCTCTTTGTTCTCGGTAGGTATGTAACCTCATTAGGTTTTGCCGCCATCGACTTCTCATCCCCCGGGTCTCGGCTCGCTTCTTATAATTCATTCCTCATCGCGCTCTCGACGCTTTCGACGCTGTAAGACGCCCCTTTGGGCTCTCGATCGCCTTCGAGACCATTCATCGGCTTTCGAGCACCATGTTTCGAATCGTTGCGGCCGCAGTCGTTGCGGGACTTGCGCTGCCGGCGACGCAAGCCATTCTATGCCCTGCTGCCTCGAACTGCTCCTTTCACTGTGGAAACGTGCTGGACAAGACTTCGCCGGACGATCTTGTCTGCGATCAACGCGCCTTCAGTAGCGATCCCGCTGGCCAGGTCTTTGCGGGCTGCGTCGATTGTCAAAGATGGAGCACATTCCATGCCGCAAATGACAGCGATGCCCAGTCGATGCTTTGTACGTCATTTTCTATAGAGACCGAAACAAAAGATGAGAAAGACAGACGGGTTTTGAGAGGAAGAAAACCAACACTGCATTCTTCTTGCTAGATAATCTTCGTTACGCTGTCTCGTACTGCCTATGGGGCAAGACACCATCAAAGAACCCCAAGGTGGTTGATACTCCTTGCATCACGACGTAAGCCATATCGAGACCTTCTCCTCCCACTTCTCACCAACAGCGACCGGATCAGGAAGCTAAGAGTGCGTTTAGCAAGGCTTGTGGACCCTTCCGAGATGCTGTTGAATATCAGAATCTATCGAGCAACTACGATTCATATGAATATTGCGACCTTTGGCCCACTAGCGATTCCCTTGACTTTCAAGGCTGCACTGACTGCCTACAAGCTGAAGGGCGCCCATATATGGCGAACTGTACGTCAGCTTGAGAAAAGATTCTTTCATGCGTGGCGCAACGTCTCTTTGATGATTGGTGGTGCTGATGAATCTGCTCTAGTCGTGATTGCTTTGCAAGCTGGGTGCCAGCAGAAACCATCCCCCGGACTATACATTGGCCTAGACGGCGAAATATTCTCCCCAACGGCTATCCGAATTTCGGCACCGAGTCCGACCGCCTTCGTCGACCCGGCTTGGTTTGATCAAGGCCCATTGACAGTGGGAGCCAAAGTTGGTATCGCGGCCGGCTGTCTTGTCATTGTTCTCATCCTCATCGGCTGCGCAATCGTCTGCAATGGCAAACGAAGAAGGAAAGCCTACCTGCGCAGCATTGAACCCAGAATGACAAACACCCAAACTATCAACATCAACACCGACAATAAGATCACGATCAACACCGCCTTGGGCTGGCCGTCCTCGTTGTCTCAGCCGCCTCTCCAAGGCTACAACGACTCTCCCCTCAGCCAACGGCCGCTTCGGGGATGGCACGATTCACCATTGACGGCTCAATCCGACACATCTTTCTCTCGGCACTTTTCACCATACTCGAGCCAGTACAACAGCCCCATCAGTGCGCAGGAAGCCGCTCTTATTCAATGGCCGCCCGTGGCTCTGACGCCAAATCAACCCATTGGGACGGCGACAACGGCGGGGGATGGACTTGTACACACTTGGGGCTCGCCTGTCGATGCTAAAGGCAAGAGCAGAGAAGAGGCGTATGAGATGCACATGGTGGATAACCGCGGGAATGGGAATGTTTGAGGTGGTGTGGTGCCTTGGAGCGAATCAGGCATGCCGCATTTACTTCTTTTGCGCTGAGGTGGTGATGCTGAAGCTGTACCAATTTGTAACCTTTCTCTTCTTCACGTTCTTTTGTTTCACGTTCTCTTTCTTCCCTTTACCCCAATTTTCTTCACTTCTCTGGCTTCAGTGGCCTCGTCTTGATTCTCGCGCGGCGTTTGGACCCGGAAAGATTACCTGATGGTCGGACGCGACTTGGCGTCATGACTCATGACGTGAGTTGATGCAAATAGCATACATAAAATGGGAAGTCCGGAGGGCCCCTCCTGCGTCGGGTCGGTGGGCCTATGGAATAGTAAAGCTGAAGAGTCCCGCTGCCGCGGATTCACGTGACCGCACTGACT